>SJYC01009241.1:0-10754 GCA_006408675.1 Madoqua kirkii
TTTAGTAAGTCTAAAAAATCTCATGCCTGTCACTGTTGGAGGCTGTAAACAATCACATGTGGCCGAACGAACCTGTACAGGCAGGCTAGATAACCTTCAGAGGAATTCGTAAATTGAAACACTCGTCACACCTAGGAATTTTTATTGACTGGGGCTGCAAGTTTACTCCTTCTCCGAGAGAACCAGTGGGGAAGAGTCCCCCATAAAGTCAGAGGTGTAGGTGACAGCATGAAACAGTAAAGTAGGTAGACTCTGGTCTTGGGGGTAGATACTCAAGGACAAGGGGTTTCCTGAGGCTCGATCCCGCCTTTGCGTATACCAAGCCTCCTTCCTCATAACCTTTGCCAAGGGTGGAGTTCCTCACGCTGGCTTCCGGCATTATGCCAATGAAGTGTTTATAATTGTTTTTAAATTCATTATATATTTATAAGCTTATTTAGCTTTACTGAGGTGTTCAGTTCAGTTCAGTTCAGTCACTCAATCATGTCTAACCCTTTGAGACCCTATGGACTGCAGCAAACCAGGCCTCCCTGTCCATCACCAACTCCCAGAGGTTACTCAAACTCACGCCCATTGAGTTGGTGATGCCATCCAACCATCTTATCCACTGTCATCCCCTTCTCTTCCTGCCTTCAGTTTCCCAACATAAGGGTCTTTTCAAATGAGTCAGTTCTTCGCATCAGGTGGCCAAAGTATTGGAACTTCACCTTCAGCATCAGTCTTTCCAATGTATATTCAAGACTAATTTCCTTTAGGATGGACTGGTTGGATCTCCTTGCAGTCCAAGGGACTCTCAAGAGTCTTCTCCGACACCACAGTTCAAAAGTATCATTTCTTTGGCGCTCAGCTTTTTTTATAGTCGAACTCTCACATCCATCCATGACTACTGGAAAAAAACGTAGCTTTGACTAGACAAACCTTTGTCGGCAAAGTAATGTCTCTGCTTTTAAGCATGCTATTTATTGAGGTGTAATTTACAGTTTAAAATTATATAGCTTCAAGGCATACATATGTTGGTTTCATTTATTTATACACTGTGAAATGATTAGTACAATCAAGTTAATTGACACATCCATCACCCCACATAACTACCATTTTTGAAAGAGAGGTTATGATGAGATCATTTAAGATCTACTCTCTTAGCAAATTTCAAGTATACAATAGAATATTATTACCTATAGTCACCATGCTATACATTAGAGCCTCAGATATTATTTATTTGTAACTGAAAGTTTGCACCTGCTGATCAACATATTCTGATTTTCCCCACCCCTTAAACCCGGGAAACCACAGTTCTACTCTGATTATATTAGCTCAGTGTTTTAAAATTCTACATACACATAACGTTCTTTCTCTGCTTGGATTACCACAAATGACAAAATGTCCTCCAAGTTTAACCACACTGTAGCAAATGGGAGGAATCTTTCCTTTTTTTAATTTTGCCACTTTATTTTTTTTTAATGGAAGGATATTTGCTTTATAGAATTTTGTGGTTTTCTGTCACACATCAACAAGAATCAGCCATTGGCACACCCACGGCACCTCCCTCCTAAACCTCCCTCCATCTCCCTCCCCATCCCACTCTTCTAGATTGTTTCAGAGCCCCTGTTTGAGTTCCCTGAGTCATACAGCAAATTTCCACCAGCTATCTACTTTATATATGATATAATAAATTCTCAGGTTACTCTCTCCATACATATTGGAGTGTAGTTGATTTACAATGTTGTATTAGTTTCAGGTATAGAGCAAAGTGATTTAGTTATACATATACATGTCTATTTTTTTCAGATTCTTTTCCCATAGAATCCTATGGGATTCTATTCTTTCCGATAGAATCCTTGAGAGTTTTATAGACTAATAAGTTAGGGTTCCCTATATGCCAGCAAATTTGGAAAACTCAGCAGTGGACACAGGACTGGAGAAGGGCAGTTTTCATTCCAATCCCAAAGAAAGGCAATGCCAAAAAAAATGCTCTAACTACTGCACAATTGCACTCATCTTACATGCTAGTAAAGTAATGCTCAAAATTCTCTAAGTCAGGCGTCAGCAGTACGTGAACCGTGAACTCCTTGATGTTCAAGCTGGTTTTAGAACAGGCAGAGGAACCAGAGATCAAATTGCCAAAATCCACTGGATCATGGAAAAAGCAAGAGAGTTCCAGAAAAACATCTATTTTTGCTTTATTGACTATGCCAAAGCCTTTGACTGTGTGGATCTGACACGACTGACATGACTTAGCAGCAGCAGCAGCAGCATGTGAGATGAGAGCAATGGTTTGAACTACTGAGTGCAGTAATTTGAGCTTTCTTTGGCATTGCCTGTCTTTGGGATTGGAATGAAAACTGATCTTTTCCAGTCCTATGGCCACTGCTGAGTTTTCCAAATTTGCTGGCATACTGAGTGCAGCACTTTCATAGCATCATCTTTTAGGATTTGAAATAGCTCAGCTGGAATTCTATCACCTCCATTAGCTTTGTTTGTAGTGATGCTTCCTGAGGCCCACTTGACTTCACATTCCAGGATGTCTGTCTCTAGGTAAGTGATCACACCATCATGGTTATCTGGGTCATTAGGATCTTTTTTGTATAGTTCTTCTGTGTATTCTTGCCACCTCTTCTTAATATCTTCTGCTTCTGTTAGGTTCATACCATTTTTGTCTTTTATTGTGCCCATCTTTGCATGAAATGTTCTTTTTGTACTTTTAATTTCAAGTTACATAACTGTTTAAAATAGGTTTTGGAAAAAAATTGTATAATAAATGAAGAAAATATGGGGTTTTTTGAATGCTTGAGTGAGGAGCTCAGCAAATCTTTGAGCAGTGATAAACCTGGACAAATTTGTTGAAAACAACCAAATTTGTTGAAACTTTAAAATAACAAAATTAGAGTGGAAATAAATGAAATAGAGAGTAAAAGGACAACAGAAAAGATCAATGAAATGAAGGTGTTTTTTAAAAAAAGATTTTAAAAAGTAGATAAACCTTTTGCTAGACTCATCAAGTGAAAAGAGGATTCAAATATACTGAATGACAAATGAAAAATGGAGGTTTTACAACTGGTACCACAGAAATACAAAGGATCATAAGAAAATATTATGAACAATTATACAATAAGAAATTAGATAACCTATAGAAATGGATAAATTCCTAGAAATATACAACCTACCAAGCCTGAATCATGAAGAAATGGAAATTATAAACACACTTATTACAATTAAGAATACTGAGTCAATAATCAAAAATCTTCCATCAAACAGAAGTCCAGGACCAGATGGCTTCACTGGTGAATTCCATCAAACATTTAAAGAAAAGTTAATATAATTTTTTTCAAATGCTTTCAAAAAATGGAAGAGAAGGAAATGCATCCAAACTCATTTTATGAGGCCTGCATTACACCATTATCAAAATGAGGCAAAGACACAAGAAAATATAGACCAGTGTCCTGATGAACATAAATGTAAAAATCCTTAACAAAATATTAGCAAACTGAATTGAACAATACATTAAGATGATTGCACATCATGATCAAGCGGAATTTAATCTGGAGATGCAAGAATGGTTTAACAGTCACAATTCAACCAATGTCATTCACCACATTAACAAAATGAAGAATAAAAATCAGATAATCATTATAATAGCTACAGAAAAATAATTTGAAAAATATAACATCCATTTATGATAAAAACTCTCAACAAAGCAGATACAGAGGGATGTATCTCAACATAGAAAAGACTATATATGACAAATGCAAAAGTGAAATGGCTCAGTCGTGTCCGACTCTGCGACCCCATGGACTGTAGCCTACGACACTCCTCCATCCATGGAATTTTTCAGGCAAGAGAACTGGAGTGGCTGGCCATTTCCACAGGTAATATCATAATCATGAAAAGCTGAAAGCTTTTCCTATAAGATTAAGAACAAGGCAAAGGTATCCACTCTTGCCACTTTTATTCAATATATTATTGAAAGTCCTAGCCATAGCAATGAGAAAAGAAAAAGAAATTAAAGGGATTCAAATCAGAAAGAAAAAAGTAATACTTTTCTCTATTTGCAGATAACATATTACATATAGAAAATCCTGAGCTCTACCAAAAATGTGTTAGAGAAAATTCAGTAATGTTGTAGGATACAAAATCAGCATACAAAAGCCTATTGTGTTTCTACAAATTAATAACAAACTTTCAAAGAGAGACATTTTTAAAAAGTCCCACTTATAACTGCATCAAAAAGAATAAAATACCTAGGAATAAATTTCAGCAAGGAAGTAAAAGACCTATATACTGAAAACCTTAGCCATCGAAGAATGTAGAAATAAATAGAAAGAGAGTCTGTACTCATGGACTGGAAGAATATTAAGTGTTCAAACTACTCAAAGTAATATACAGATTCAATGCAATCCCTATCAAAATTCCAATGAGATTTGCCTGCCCCCCGACAGGAATAGAACAGTTCTAAAATCAGTATGGAACCATCAAAGATTCCAAATAGTTAAGGCAATCTTGAGAAAGAAGAAAGCTGGAGATATCATATTTCCTGATTTCAAATTATATTACAAAGCTATAGTGATAAAATGCCAGTATAATACTGGCGTTAAATGGCATTAAAGACAGATACACACGCGAATGGAACAAAATAGAGAGCCCAGGAAAAAATGTTTATATGGTCAATTAATTCATGACAAAGGATGAAATAATGGGGAAAGAACAGTCTCTTCAATAAATAATGTTGGAAAAACTTTTTTATCCACATGAAAAAGGATGAAACAATATCACTATCTTATACCATACACAAAATGAATTAAGGATTTAAATGTAAGACCTGAAACCATAAAGCTAAAAGAAAACACAGGGGTTAAGCTTCCAGACATTGGTCTTGCAATGATTTTTTTTTTTAATTTGAAACCAAATATAAAGCAATAAAAGAAAAAAATAAATAAGTGGGACTACAGAAAGTCAAAATGCTTCTGCACAGCAAAGGAAACCATCAACAGAATGAAAGGGAAATATACAGAATGGGAGAAAATATTTGCAAATCATATCTTTAAGGAACTACTATCCCAAAATATAAAATAACAGATAAATCCATAGTAAAAGACAAATAATCTGATTTAAAAAATAGGTAGGTCTAGATAGACATTTTTCCAAAGAAAACATACAGATTGCCAACAGATAATATTAAAAAATGCTGAACATCACACTAATCATAAGGGAAATGAAAATCAAAACCATAATGAGGCATCACTTAACACCTGTTAGAATGGCTACCATCAAAAGACAATAAATGACAAGTGTTGGCAAGGATGTGTATTGTTGATGAGAATGTTAATTGGTGCAGCCACTATAGAAAAAAAATGTGAAGATTGTTCAAAAAGTTAAAAATAGAATTACCATATAACCTAGCAGTTTCACTTCTGAATACTTATCTGCCGATAATGAAAACACTAATTTAAAAAGATGTCTGCATGTCCATATTCACTGCAGCATTATCTATAATAGCAAAGGCATGGAAATAACCTAGTCCATCGATGGATGAATGAATAAAGAAATTGTCAAACACACATAACAGAATATTATTCAGCTATAAAAAAAGAAACCTTGCCATTTGTGACAACATGAATAAAACTTGAGGGCATTATGCTAAGTGAAATTAGAGAAAGACAAATTCTATATGATCACTCAAATATGCAATTTGAAGAAATGAACTCATGAATTCAGAGAAAATATTTGTGGTTACCAAAGGCAGGGTATGTGTGTGGGGCAGGAATGGTAGAAATGAGTCACAGTGATGAGAAGGTATAAACTTCGAGGTATAAGATAAAAATATCCTGGGGATGTAATATACAGAATGATGACTACAGTTAACAATACACTATTGTATATTTGAAAGCAGCTAATAGTGTAAATTTTTAAAATTCCATTATAAGAAAAAACTATAGCTATGTATGGTGATGGATATTAAGTAAGCATTATGGTAATCATTTCAAAATATATACATATATCAAATTACATTGCATACCTGAAACTACTACAATGTGTCAATTTTATCTCAATAAAAATAAAAACAAAACAAATGACCATTTAAAAATTCTGGAAATTGATCAAAGGCATATAATAAATTAAGATTTATTCAAGTACACCTACTGAATCTCAGTAAGAAGAATAGGATTCTGTGACATTATAGCCAGAGATTGCTCCTATTCCTTGCCACCTCCCACCTCAGCTTCATGCTACTGAAAATTCTACCCAAGCCTCAGCAGATGGAGAGGGCTGTGGGAATTGGCAGTTCTACCTCCCTGCTACAGGGGGTTGATTTTATGGAAAAATTCCTGCCTGGGCACTGTTGGTAACAATAGTTATCTCAGTAGCAAACAATCAGGAAAGGCTAACATCATGAGTTGCCTGAGGTCTTGACAGGTTGGGACAAGCATAACATGGCAGACAAGCCAGATATTTAATAAGGAGATCCAGGGAAGGAAACCACCAAACAGACCCTGGCTAAGAGCCCCCTTTTCTCTGGTGGTCTGGAAAGCTGTACATGCTCTGCTGAGATCAGATAGGATGAGCTACTTGCTACCTGTCCTTGGCTGATTTTAAGTCATTCATCATGTGTCTAGCACATCAACTGATAACTAAACTCATTTAAATCCACCCACTGTGGTCACAAACCATACATTAAAGACCATCTGCATTGCCTCCTTTATTATACAGGTGGTAAAACCAAACCTCTGAGCAGTTTAAGAACACGAGTTTCCATAAAGTTAGCAGAAAATCAACAGAGGTTAGTACAAATGGCTCCATAGGACTTTTCAGAAATTCATTTGCCTGCCACAAGTTGGCGTAAAGTTAAAAATAAATTTACCTTGCTAGTCAGCTAAGTCTGGTCTACCTATATCAAATATACATAAAGATCCTCCTCAACCTTTACCCTACATACAGTCTCCCTTCTCTTTGTTTTATTTTCTTTTGAAAGACTAGAAGGGGCTCCTCAGGAGTCACTCCTTGTGGGCTCTCAAACAGGTGATAAACTGCACTGGAGAACAGATGATACCTGTCCTATGAGTGATGATCTATCACAGTTATTGCTCTTAATCAATCCTCTTACCTTCTGTTGTTCATGTTGTCTTAACTCCTGACTCCTGGATCTAACTCTTCATTTTGTGTTTTGCGGGTGACAACCCATGCTAAAAATACGGAAGACTTTTGGTTGGGTACCTGTAATTCTCAGGGAAAATGACTCACCTCAGAACTATTATCTCATCTCAAATGTTTTTGTCTTTATAACACTGCCTCTTTTCATAATGAAATGCTATCCATGCATGTCCTTAAGCATTCTTATTGTAAATTCTGCTTATTCAAGCAAGTGATTATAAGTTCTCTGGAAGGCAATAGAACACTCATGTGCATTAAAGGCTTTGTTTCCCCAAAGCATGGTAGGATACAAGAAGTTACTTCAGTCTGGTATCAAGAAAACCTGCTCCCGAGATATGTTCCTATTGTTCTTGATGGCTTGACATTTGGTTCATCCCTGGCATTTAGCCAAGTTCAAATCACTTGAAAAAAGAAATAAATCCCTGTGTTTATACAGCTGACATCTTTGCTTCTCAGAACTTTGTATAATCTGTATTTATGATAAGGACAGTCAGAAATTTTAATAGTTTAAACATAAATAGGGTGATGGACATTCAAGAAAGGGTACAAAGGATAGACTATAGTAGGGCAAGCTGTTGCACTGTGAACTGTGGACCAAATCCCTTTTTAGGTTTTTTTTTTTTCTTTTTCTTTTTTTGTTACTTGAAGATAGCATCCAGGTATTGAAGGCTGGAACTCAGGGCAAGTATAGAGGAATGGTGTCTCCATAAAGGGGAAACACCTGGGTAAGACGAATTTATCACAGAAAACACATCTATTCTCTCAAATGAGTGAAAGTAAATACCAAAATATGCCCAGAGGCAGTGTGGTATAAATTTTGCCACCAATTCATTATTCCTGGGTTTGAACTGTGTCCACCATGTACTTGCTCAGTTGGCCAGTACCTTGGACAGTTTCCTCACTCTGAGTTTCCTTAACTGCACAATTGATTAAATGAGACAATTTAGGTAAAATTTAGATACATTCAATAAAATACTGCTCTCAGAGCTCATCTATGTTAACAACTTTCTACTTTACCAACGTCATCCAAAGGCAAGTGTTAATAGTGACAAACATTTCTAAGCAGACTTTAGAATCTCTATTTGTAGTTTTCAATAGCAACAACAAGAACTACAAGAATAATTCTGCAACTTCACAACTCAAAATTTTTTTTCAATCCAGGCTGAAATGAGTAACTTTTACTTGACACTTTTCCTCCTGAAAGTGAAAATGAAGTCACTCAGTCATGTCTGACTCTTTGCGACTCCATGGACTGTAGCTTACCAGGCTCCTCCCTCCATGGGATTGTCCAGGCAAGAGTACTGGAGTGGGTTGCCATTTCCTTCTCCAGGGGATCTTCCCACCCAGGGATCAAACCCGGATCTCCTGCATTCCAGGCAAATGCTTTAACCTCTGAGCCACCAGGGAAGCCCTTTTCCAGAGTCACTTCTAAAAGATAAGATATTTTAACAGCACCCAGTTCACACATCAGGATCCCATGGGTCAGCCACCACTACCAATGTAAAAAGGCCAGGAATATTTTAGATCATGATGCTGCCAGATAGAGTAGAGCTCCCCAAAGAAAACATTTTATAGCATATGATTTTCCCCCCCAAACTCCCAGCTCCCTCCTCTGACAAGAAATGCCTGGATTTGATGAGGCTTGCAGTCCATGGGGTCACACAGAGTCAGACACGACTGAGCGACTGAACTGAACTGACGGGTGCATGCCCAGGTCCAGAGCACTCCAGGCTAGCACCAGGTAGAAGACAAGAAGCTGCTCATGTTCTGGACTGACACATCACATCTGCTATTAAAGCTATTTACCACCCTGACAGGGAGAAGTTCCTTTGAACTCACAGCAGCGTCCACTGCAATCATTACGTGTGAGTGACGAATAAGCCACTGAATCACCGTGATGACTAATGCATTAAAAAGAAAGCCCGAATTTGGGCTCATAGGCCAGGCGGCAATCTCCAGAGAGGAATCTGATCTTGCCAGGTAAAAACAGCAGGTAGGAAGCATATGCGCTGCAAATACTTTTTTAATTAAATGGAAGGTTTTTTTTTTTTTTTCCCCTTCCCTTGTTCTGCCTCTGTCTTCCCTCGCTCCCACTCCTTCTTGTCTTACCAGATGCTCTTAGACACTTTGGATCACATCTGCCAGCCTGTGGACAGTGTTAAGGTTAAAAATAGATACTCAATAAGAGGTCCCATCAGCCAAGAGCAGGCACTGTATGGCAGCAATCATTTTGCAGAAAGCAGAGAAAATAGTTCTACATTTCAAATTCTAGACCTAAAATTTCACTGAAATCCTACGATTATTTAATTATATGTTATTTATTGCTAGAAACAGACTCTTTGCATCCTGCAGCAGAGCTCTATATTCTAACTCAGGAAATGAAAGAAGGAAAAACAGTAATGACCAGAACCACCAAAATCAAATGTTGCCAAGTTCTCAACACAGAGATATCCCTAATTTATTAAACACTGATTTCTTCTAAGACTGACTCATCATCTTCCTGAAAGGATATCAAATCATGTATGTGACAAACTCACCTCATCTTCTCCTTGCGGTGGTGTCTCATACACCCCCAGCATGCACCCCGCCCCCCCGCTCTCAATCCTGCTGGTCCTCTCGATTATACGCTCCGGGGTGCATCACCTAATCTCCCTTCTTTAAATCTTCTTTTCAGAGCTTTACCTTGTCAATGTCCTTTAAAATTTTGTTTCTCCTCTTCATTACCTTTGTTTGCCTTGGTTTAGTTACCAGCCTCCTCCCAGATCAGGAGTCACACATATCACTCCTAAATAATGCATCTACGCATGTCACCCCACTGCTTGAAACCTGCCCCAACCCTCTACTGCCGTCAGTTTGGCATTTAAGGCTCCGCATAACCCACTCGCTAACGAGCTAACCTCTCTAGCTCCATCTGGCACTAACCTGCTCCTAAGCTCCAGCCTGCTGTGCCGATGAATGTTCCATGAAAGCACGCAGAGGCCTCCACACTTCACGTTTCCTATCCTGAGATGCCCCCACCCCCTGCTCCTGAAACTTAGCCTCCCTTCTCTGTGCTCACAAAACACTGTCCTAATTTTGAATTCTGTACTTACACTGCAAATATATATTTTTTGTGAGTGTTACTTATTCATCTCTGTATTACTAACATATAGTATAGAGTTTACTTTTAAAAAACGCACTAAGTGAAATTCTAAAGGATACACTTCAGAAAGAAGGAAAAAGACTACCGATGAAACTCTGACATGGAAGAAAGTAAGAAGGGAAAATAATGGTAAGTAGATGGAAAAAACCAAGTAATCTTTATTTAAAACTATAAGAAAAATGTATAATTTGTGGAAGAAAAATAAGGAAGCTGAGGAGAGGTAAGTCTTTGAGTTTTGGAGCATGAGTAATAACATACTCATCAAATAGAAACTTTAATTTAGAATATATTTGCTGAAATAGCAAGAACAGCTACTAAGAGGGCAGACACTAAGCATATAACCTAAAAAGAAGCAGGAGGAAAAACCCAGACTGAGGAAAAAAGTGATTGGTTCAAAAGATCACAAGAATGTGTGTGTGTGTGTGTGTGTGTGTGTGTGTGTGTGTGTGTGTGTGTGTGTGTGTGT
>SJYC01009242.1:0-14698 GCA_006408675.1 Madoqua kirkii
TTTTTTTTTTTTTTCCCCTTCCCTTGTTCTGCCTCTGTCTTCCCTCGCTCCCACTCCTTCTTGTCTTACCAGATGCTCTTAGACACTTTGGATCACATCTGCCAGCCTGTGGACAGTGTTAAGGTTAAAAATAGATACTCAATAAGAGGTCCCATCAGCCAAGAGCAGGCACTGTATGGCAGCAATCATTTTGCAGAAAGCAGAGAAAATAGTTCTACATTTCAAATTCTAGACCTAAAATTTCACTGAAATCCTACGATTATTTAATTATATGTTATTTATTGCTAGAAACAGACTCTTTGCATCCTGCAGCAGAGCTCTATATTCTAACTCAGGAAATGAAAGAAGGAAAAACAGTAATGACCAGAACCACCAAAATCAAATGTTGCCAAGTTCTCAACACAGAGATATCCCTAATTTATTAAACACTGATTTCTTCTAAGACTGACTCATCATCTTCCTGAAAGGATATCAAATCATGTATGTGACAAACTCACCTCATCTTCTCCTTGCGGTGGTGTCTCACTACACCCCCAGCATGCACCCCGCCCCCCCGCTCTCAATCCTGCTGGTCCTCTCGATTATACGCTCCGGGGTGCATCACCTAATCTCCCTTCTTTAAATCTTCTTTTCAGAGCTTTACCTTGTCAATGTCCTTTAAAATTTTGTTTCTCCTCTTCATTACCTTTGTTTGCCTTGGTTTAGTTACCAGCCTCCTCCCAGATCAGGAGTCACACATATCACTCCTAAATAATGCATCTACGCATGTCACCCCACTGCTTGAAACCTGCCCCAACCCTCTACTGCCGTCAGTTTGGCATTTAAGGCTCCGCATAACCCACTCGCTAACGAGCTAACCTCTCTAGCTCCATCTGGCACTAACCTGCTCCTAAGCTCCAGCCTGCTGTGCCGATGAATGTTCCATGAAAGCACGCAGAGGCCTCCACACTTCACGTTTCCTATCCTGAGATGTCCCCACCCCCTGCTCCTGAAACTTAGCCTCCCTTCTCTGTGCTCACAAAACACTGTCCTAATCTTGAATTCTGTACTTACACTGCAAATATATATTTTTTGTGAGTGTTACTTATTCATCTCTGTATTACTAACATATAGTATAGAGTTTACTTTTAAAAAACGCACTAAGTGAAATTCTAAAGGATACACTTCAGAAAGAAGGAAAAAGACTACCGATGAAACTCTGACATGGAAGAAAGTAAGAAGGGAAAATAATGGTAAGTAGATGGAAAAAACCAAGTAATCTTTATTTAAAACTATAAGAAAAATGTATAATTTGTGGAAGAAAAATAAGGAAGCTGAGGAGAGGTAAGTCTTTGAGTTTTGGAGCATGAGTAATAACATACTCATCAAATAGAAACTTTAATTTAGAATATATTTGCTGAAATAGCAAGAACAGCTACTAAGAGGGCAGACACTAAGCATATAACCTAAAAAGAAGCAGGAGGAAAAACCCAGACTGAGGAAAAAAGTGATTGGTTCAAAAGATCACAAGAATGTGTGTGTGTGTGTGTGTGTGTGTGTGTGTGTGTGTGTGTGTGTGTGTGTGTGTGTGTCAGGGGGGGAATAGAAAACATTCACAAATAAAAATACATAAAATAGTGATAGAAATAAAAGTAAACATACAATTAATTACAATAAATGAAAAAGACCTTCTTTCTAATTAATATTTTTAGACAATAAATAAAAATCTAGCTATGCATTGATTGTAAAAAATACATCTAAAACATGGAAAAACACACAAAGAAAAATAAATTGTGTGTATCTATTAATAGTATCTGAAAACATGCAAAGCAAAAAACTGACATGATAACTAGAGAAATGAGCAAATCACCAGAGAGAAACTGCAATATAATTCTTTTAGAAATTGACAGCTTCAGCAGATAAAAGTCAATAAGGATAGATAAGATTTAAACAAAATCAATATCATAATAAAGTGAGTCACATGAATTTTTTAGTTTTCTAGTGCATCTAAAAGGCTTCCTCGTCGGCTCTATTGGTAAAGAATCTGCCTGCAATGCTGGAGACACAGGTTTGATCCCTGGGTTGGGAAGATTTCCTGGAGCAGACAATGGCTAACCACTCCAGTATTCTTGCCCAGGAAATCCCATGGACAGAGGAGGCTGGTGGGCTACAGTCCATGGGGTGCAAAGAGTTGGGCGTGACTGATCCACAACAGAAAGTGCAGATAAAAGTTATGTTTACACTTCAGTGTAAACTTCAGTCTAAGTATGTATACTTCAGTCTAAGTGCATAATAACATTATGTCTAGAATTACAAAGTACATACCTTAATTTTAAAATATTTTTATTGCTAAAAAAATGCTACTATCATCTGACCCTTCAGTGAGTTCTAATCTATTTGTTGGTGGATGATCTTCCCTCAATGTTGATAGCTGCTGATTGATCAGGGTGGTGCGTTGCTGAAGGTTGGTGGGGCTGTACAAATTTCTCAAAATGAGACAGCTGAGTTACTTCATTGATTGATGCTTCCACTCACAAGTTCCCTGTAGCATGTAACTTTCAAAACTCTCAAACCCTGTGGCTGCTTTATCAACTAAGTTTATATAAAATTCTAAATCCTTTGAGGTCATTTCAACAGTCTTCAAAGCATCTTCACCAGAAGTGGATTCCTCCTCAAGAACTTTGCTTATCATCAGAAGCAATTTCTCATCTGTGAAGTTTTTATCATGAGAGTAACAGCAACTCAGTCACATTTTCAGGCTCCATTTTTAATTCTACATCTCTTGCTATTTCTACCACATATGCAGTTACTTCCTCCACTAAAGTCCTGAACCCCTCAAAGTCATCCATGAGGGTTGGAATCAACTTCTTCTAAGCTCCTGGAATGTTGATATTCTGAACTCTTCTCATGAATCACAAATGTCCTTAATGGCAATTAGAATGATGACTCCTCTCCAGAGGTTTTACATTTATTTCACCCAAATCTATCAGGGAAATCTCTATTTATGGAAGCTACAGCCTTACGAAATACATTTCTTAAATAATAAGACCTGAAGTTACTCCTTGATTCGAGGGCTACAGAATGGATAATGTGTTAGCATGTATGGAAATAACATTAATTTCAGTGTATATCCCCATAAGAATTCTTGGATGACCAGGTACATTGTAAATGAACAGTCATATTTTGAAAGGAATCTTTGCTGAGCAGTAGGTCTCCATAGTGGGCTTAAAATATTCACTGCTGCTGCTTAGTCGCTTCAGTCATGTCCGACTCTGTGTGACTCCACAGGCTGTAGCCCTCCAGATTCCTCTGTCCGTGGGATTCTCCAGGCAAGAATGCTGGAGTGGATTGCCATTTCCTTCTGCAAAATATTCACTAAAACATGTTTGAAACAAGTGCTGTCATCTAGGCTTTGTTGTTCCATTTCTAGAACACACACAGGACGTTGAGCACTCCTTAAGGGCTCTAGGATTTTTCGAATGGTGAAAGAGCACCAGTTTCAACTTAAAGTCACCACTCGCATTGCATTTGCTCATAACAAGAGTCGGCTGGTCCTTCAAAGCTTTGAAGCCAAGAACTGACTTGTAATGTCAAGCTATGAACGTCCTACATGGCATCTTCTTCCAGTAGAAGGCTGCTTTGTCTACACGGAAAATCTGCTGTTTAGCAGAACCACTTGCTGCTTCACCTTGCACTTCTATGTAAGAGACAGCTTCTTTCTTTAAACTTCTATTACCTCCAAACTTTTCTCTTGCAGCTTCTTCAATTCTCTCAGCTGTCATAGAATTGAAGAGAATTAAGGCCTTGCTCTGGGTTAGGCTTTGGGTTAAAGGAACATTGTGGCTGGTTTGAACTTCTATCCAGACCATTAAAACCTTCTCTGCATTCACAATAAGACAGCTTTGCTTTCTCATCACTCATGTGTTCACTTTTAATTTCCTTCAAGAACTTTTCCTTGCTTTCAAAACTTAGATGTTTGGTGGAAAAGGCCTAGCTATCAGTTTTTGACATGCCTTCCTCACTAAGCTTAATCATCTCTAGTTTTTGATTTAAAATGAGAGATGAGCAACTGTTCCTTTCACTTGAACATTTAGAGGCCATTGTAGGGCTATTAACTGGCCTAATTTAAGTATTGCTGTGTCTCATGGAGCCCCAGAGAGAGGGAGATGGATGGAGAACAGCTAGCTGGCTGGTGGAACAGTCAGAACACACACAACATTTATCAGTTAAGTTCACCATCTAATAAGGGTGCAGTTGGTGATGCCGCAAAGCAGTTACAGTAGTAGCATGAAAGACCACAGATTACCATATAAAACAGAGTATCAATAAAAATATAAAAGTATGAAATATGCCAGGACTACCAAAATCTGACACAAAAACACCAAGTAGGCAAATGCGGCTGGAAAAATGGTGCTGATAAACTTGCTTGAAACAGGCTTGCATGCACCTTCAATTTGTAAAAAAATGCAATACCTGTGAAGTGCAATAAACTGAAGCGCAATAAGAAAAAACAAGTACGCCTGCAGTAAGATTAGGCAAATTTGATTTTCATAGAACTAATATGCAGAAATCAACGGTAGGTTCATACTTGGCAATAATCAGAATGATACCATTAACAGCAGCAACAAAAATATAAAGTACTTAAGAATCCAGTTGACCCTGAGCAACACAAGAATCAGGGGCATTGACCCCTGAGCAACTCAGTCAAACATTCAAATGTAACTCGGTAGTTGGCCCTCTGTATTCATAGCTCATCTTCAAATTCAATCAACTACAGATTGAGTAGCACTGGAGTACATATTTACTAGGAAAAAATACACGTATAAGTGTATCTGCACAGTTCAAACCCATGTTGATCAATGGTCAACTGTAAAACTAACAAAAGATATACTAGGTTGTTTTTTTTTTTTAATATAAAACACTTTTAAATTAAAGCGAAAAGCATTATGTGATGATTCAAACAAATAAAGGATTTTACTTGGCTCAGACGGTAAAGCCTCTGCCTACAGTATGGGAGACCTGGGTTCAATCCCTGGGTGGGGCAGATCCTCTGGAGAAGGAAATGGCAACCCATTCCAATACTCTTGCCTGGAAAATCCCAGGGATGGAGGAGCCCGGTAGGCTATGGTCCATGGGGTCGCAAAGAGTCAGACACAACTGAGCAACTTCATTTCACTTCATGAAAGTGAAAGAAAGTGAAAGTGAAGTTGCTCCGTCGTTCATGAAAGTGAAAGAAGTGAAAATGAAGTCTCTCAGTCGTGCCCGACTCTTTGCAGGCCCATGGACCAGAGCCTACCAGGCTCCTCCGTCCCTGGGACTTTCCAGGCAAGAGTACTGGAGTGGGTGGCCATTTCCTAAGTCTGCTGTGTGCCACATCCCAGGATTCCCACATTTTACAAGTAGCACTTGAAAGAAGATACTAATTTTGTAAACTTTAAGAAATGTGTCTTGAATAATCATTTCATCTTCAAAACAGGAGGCAGCAGATGTTTTAAAATGCTAGGATAAACCCCTACTGGAAACATTCACTTTTAAGTGTAATTGTCTTCTTCACTTTTTAGTTTTAAGTGGAAAGGTTTCTATGCAAGATGTTTACATAAATATTTGGCTGTTTACTTCTGCACACAATGTAGAAAAGCAGCTATATGATGACAATTGAAGAACATTAAACAGGCATGGGCTCAGCAATGATGGAAATTCAGGAAGAGTATACTAGCTATCTCATTAGCCTAATCCACTCATGTTTTACAAGTGATTTGTTTCTAATGTTAGAGAAAGTGCCAAAATTTTGCAGATGATTTACTTTTTTGAAGAGTGTAAATTATGGTGGGTTAAATTATAGGGAAATAAATTATATTTCATTTGCATACCAATATGCTCCCTTGGATGGGCAAGAAATGCCCGGAGATACATCTGGCTTAGGCATCAGCATATAACCCATATCGCAGCTTATCTGTACAGCAGACTGTATTTTCCAAAAAAGATCACTGCAATATTGCCAGTTCCACATGCTCTTCCAGAAACTTTCCACTTCCCTATCAAGAGAGAGAATCTATTTCCATTCCCACTGAACCTGAGTGGCTTTTCTAACTGCTTCAATGAACAAAATGCACTGTAGGGATGCTGTTTAATTTCCTAGGGTGGGTCATAAAAGATAAGGTTACAGCCTGACTTTCTCTCTTGAGTCACATGCTTTAAGAGCACTGAGCTAGCACAGAAGTCTGGATACCTTGCAGCAATCCATGCTGGAGATGCCACCAAGAAAGAGAGATGCCAGAGGAGCCCAGCTACTCCAGTCTTTCTAGACCAGGCTTCAGACATATGAGTAAGTGAGTTCAGATGATTAAAGCCTTTAAGCCAACCTAGCTGATGCTGAGTGAGCAGAGACGAATGATCCTCACTGAACCCTGCCCAAATTGCAGATCTGTGGGCAAAATAAACATGGCCGTTGCTTTAAGATACTAACTTTATTGTGCAGCATTAGATAATTGTTGTCATTCATATCTGTGGGAAGGACATTGAATGCAGATGTCATCCTCTCATGTCCCCAAAGGAACCACCAA
Organism: Madoqua kirkii; assembly: GCA_006408675.1. Taxonomy (NCBI): domain Eukaryota; kingdom Metazoa; phylum Chordata; class Mammalia; order Artiodactyla; family Bovidae; genus Madoqua; species Madoqua kirkii. Next base: position 6,543 of record SJYC01009242.1, read on the forward strand.
CTCAAACAAAACAGTTTTTTAAAAACCAAAATGATGGCACCATATTTCATCCCAAAAGCAGCGAGTACCACCTCTGAAGGTTAAATTTGATTTAGGATTAAACTTTTTGCCACTGATCAATGATCCTATCAGTGAGTATCTTTATAATCCTATTATTTTAAAAATTTATTTTATATTTTTGCTTGTGATATCTTCAAAGGATCTCTGAGATGCAGTTTAAAAACCTCTGCTTATAAATGAATTACTCCATTTACGTATTTCCCTTTCATTCTGGTCCATTTACGTTGGCATCTTCAGATTGGCATCAGGCAGCCTCCTCAAACTCAGTGGAAACAAACTGAAATCACTCCTATTGGATATCACTGAAATTAGTGGAAAATAATTAGATTTTAGAGCCAAATAAAATCCCTTCTCACTTACTTTGTGACCCTAGACAAGCTATACTACTTTCCTGAGTACTTATATTGATTTGTAAAATGGAAATAATACCTATCTATCTTATAGAGTGGTTATAGAATTAAATGAGCCAATATGTAAAAAATACTTAGTATGCCTTGTACACCTAATATAATCCCTTCTCACTTACTTTGTGACCCTAGACAAGCTATACTACTTTCCTGAGTACTTATATTGATTTGTAAAATGGAAATAATACCTATCTATCTTATAGAGTGGTTATAGAATTAAATGAGCCAATATGTAAAAAATACTTAGTATGCCTTGTACACCTAATAGGCAATCAATAAGCTTCCTTTCCTTGGCAGCTCTGTTTGTCTTTTTAAACAACTGAATGACAGGAGTACAAAGGCTCCTGCATTTACCTGGCAAAAAGCTGCCCTCCTGAGAAGGTCAGGCTCAGCTTCCTGTCTGTGAGTTCTGCCTCAACACTTGAAGGAGGCCTCCAGCGTGCTCTGGGAACTTCAACAGCAGTACTTGACTGGGGTCTTCTATTCTGCTTTGCTTTGTTATAGTTGTTTAAATGGTAAATATTTGAGCAAAGTTAACTGCATTCCAGCTGCTGCTTTTTCCTTTGTCATCATACCTCTTCAGCAACCAAGAACTGATATATATTTTTTGTTTACAGGTCACTGGTGGACTTTATGCCATAGAGATGCCTGAGCTGAATTACTGAAGGTAGCAAAAAAAAAAAAAGAGGCAACCTGGAGGTTTTAGTGGTTTTGGCCAGCAACCTCAAAATATCAGCAGACAAAATGAAAGATGTTATGGGGATAGACAGAACCAGCCATTCTTCTGAGTATTTTCATCTGGTTCATGCTCAGCCTCTCAGAGCCTGATGGAGCTTCTGGGGTGGACAAAGCACATGACTGAGAACCACAGACCTGCCTCCCACTTGCTACATGTTCTCAGGAAGTGACTTCACAGGCTGCTGGTTATCTGGGAAGCTGTGGGATTAGTCAAGATGATCAAAACATGTGATGGTTGAGATGGGCCTCGAGACCACCTGGTCTAACATTTGAAAGGTGAGAAGCGAGGCCCAAAGCAAGCCAATGGCTCTCCTGATATCACACCCCTCGCAGCTCATGGACTAGGGATTAGCATACAAGGTTTTCCTTCTGTCATTGAGAATCATTCCACAAAGTCCTGCTTAAAAATTATTTGATTCTGATGGTAATGAGGAAGGTGCACAATGTGCATTCCTACTCAAATTAGTTCAAAATGACTCAACAGACTGAATTTCTGAGCTAGTTTTCTTACCAAGGGAGGACTTGTTACTGTCTTGGATAACACGTTATTCCTTAGACCTGGAAAGGCTCTGGAAGTACTTTTTACCTTATATGTCCCAGAATGCACAGGGTGAATTTCAACACTGTTATTGATGATGTCCCTTGGAAGTGGCAAGTGTCCAACAGGAACTGATGAACTCTGTGCTCTATAACCTCTTGGTGATCATGCTATATGCCAAACAAGGTTCAGACCCAAGCAAAATGCAAAGCAAAAAAAATTCTAGTAAGGCTAAGGGGGCAGGGTGGTGGTTATCTTACAAATCATTACCTACCTACCTACGTATTTCTTAATTCCTCCTGCCTAGGGAAAAAAGAGAGGTTCTTAAAGGTTAACAGGTCTAATCACAGGTGACCATAGTGAAGAACCCTGATTTGCCCAAAGAAAAATATTTCCATGGGTAGAAGGGGCCGTGAGGCTTCTTGGCCCAGTCACTCTAGAAGTCTGGAGCAAGGGGCTGAGGAGGAACATTTTCTAATTCAAATTGATATAAATCAAACACTATGACCTTAATTAAGAACCACGCTGAAAGGTGAACATTTGAATCCTCCACTAAGACGGAAACTAGAGCCAAATGTGAAGAATGAAAGAGTAAGAAAGACAAAGGAGGGCCTGTAAGCAGGAAACACACCGATGTAAGGGAACCAGCCAGTGTGAGGATGACCACAGAACCGGAGGGAGGCACCCTGGCATGTTCTGTTGAGGGTATGTCTGGGAGCAAGGTGGAGACAGTATAGTCAGCCAAACAGATAAGCTTGCCAGGCGGGTTTTAATACAGTTTAAGTGGAAATCTCTTTTAAAAATGTAAACTCGTTGTCTGTAGTTCCCTGCTTACAAAGTGAGGTCCTTTCTCCATCAGAGTTCTCAGATAGGACTCACAACTGAGGAATGTGGGAGTGGAGAACGGAAGCTGGGGAAAAGCAGGCCTGTCTATGCCGTCCAACACGGCAGCCACTACCAGCCAAGTGTCGCCACCGAGTGCATGAAATGTGACTAGTGAGACAGAGGAACTGCATTCTAGTTTCAATTTTATCGAACTTTGCATTTAGAAATAGATGCTGATTCAATCAATGCAAAGTTGATATGCCTTGTGGAATGACTTGGGTATGTGAATCTACCTTTTCAACTGTCAATTTTAATCTAAATACAGATCATGTGGTTTCTGTGAAAACGTACTGTCCAAACTTAGATGAGCTATAAGTGAAAAATGTACACTGGATTTCAAGATTTAATATGAAAAAATGTAAAATATCTCATATAATTATATTAATTACTGTTAAAATGGTAATCTCAGTATACATTTGGTTAAATATATTAAAATTAATTTTACCTGTTTCCTTTTACTCTTAAGTGGCTACTAAAAGATTTAAAATTACATAGAAAGTGCACATTTGAGGGTCACATTTTATTTTTATTCAGTTCAGTTCAGTTCAGTCACTCAGTCCTGTCCGACTCTTCGTGACCCCATGAATCGCAGCATGCTAGGCCTCCCTGTTCATCACCATCTCTCGGAGTTCACTCAGACTCACGTCCATCAAGTCCGTGATGCCATCCAGCCATCTCACCCTCTGTCGTCCCCTTCTCCTCCTGCCCCCAATCCCTCCCAGCATCAGAGTCTTTTCCAATGAGTCAACTCTTTGCATGAGGTGGCTGAAGTACTGGAGTTTCAGCTTTAGCATCATTCCTTCCAAAGAAATCCCAGGGCTGATCCTCCTGCCCCCAATCCCTCCCAGCATCAGAGTCTTTTCCAATGAGTCAACTCTTTGCATGAGGTGGCTGAAGTACTGGAGTTTCAGCTTTAGCATCATTCCTTCCAAAGAAATCCCAGGGCTGATCTCCTTCAGAATGGACTGGTTGGATCTCCTTGCAGTCCAAGGGACTCTCAAGAGTCTTCTTCAACGCCACAGTTCCAAAGCATCAATTCTTTAGCGCTCAGCCTTCTTCACAGTCCAACTCTCACATCTATACATGACCACAGGAAAAACCATAGCCTTGACTAGACAGACCTTAGAAGGCAAAGTAATGTCTCTGCTTTTGGATATGCTATCTAGGTTGGTCATAACTTTTCTTCCAAGGACTATGCGTCTTTTAATTTCATGGCTGCAGTCACCATCTGCAGTGATTTTGGAGCCCCAAAAAATAAAGTCTGACACTTAGTGCTGCTTAAATTTGTCCGGCTGCCTCACTTTTCTGAGTCTAAAAATGGGATGATGACCTAGGGCTTTTGGTGACAGAGTATGTAGCTCTAAAGCACATGTTCCAACTTTCTTGCGTGTTAAGCTTGAGTTTGTGAGTGCATTGCTATTTACCCCATGGAATCACGTGTACAACACTCTGCTTTGTAATTAGACTTGTATTATCACTTTTTTTCTGTTACCACTCATTTCATGTTGGCTACATTGTTAGTCAGCTTATAATTCAATTAACCGTGAATCATTTTAGTGGCCTGTGAAGTGGTGACAAGTCCATCTTGTGGTCTTTTGACACACTGTTTTTATAATTTGCATCATTGGCTAATTAGTTGATATTTAAAATTCTTTGATGATTTCTCTGTGGTTTCATGCTTGATTTCTTTCCGAGTATTTGTTAAGAAACAGTTCTGTATGTTTTCCTTGCTGCTGGAGTTCTCTGACGATGTGTCTGCTTTCATCATTGGTTTTGATTTCCTGTCTCATCCTGCTGTCTGCTTAGTCATCATCAATCCAGGCTCTTCCCCCCGCCTTGCCCCCAGGCTGTAGTTTACCCATCCATCTCCCCTCCCCCGGCCCCCCACTTGCTCTTGTCTCAGTTGTGCTGTGGTCCACAGCGTGTGTGCCCTTAGTCTGGTTTGTGCTTTGTCTTCATGTCTCATTAAATGGTGTTTTCCTCCATAGCAGTAAGTTGAATTGGTATATCACTATGCAGTTACAGGAGAAGGCAATGGCACCCCACTCCAGTACTCTTGCCTGGAAAATCCCATGGATGGAGGAACCTGCGTGGCTGCAGTCCATGGGGTCGCACAGAGTCGGACACAACTGAAGTGACTTAGCTTAAATTCTAGTAGGTCTAGATAAGAATATCACTTTATAAAAAACATTATAACCAATATACATTTTAGTTTCTCTGTCAAGATCAAACTAGAGAAAGGTTATACCGTCTGAAGAGTCCAAAGATAGTTTTTCTAATTATACTCTCCCAGTAAACTAAAATTTGACTTTTGGTTTACAAATTTAGCTCAGATTAATTTGTCAATCAACCATTATCTGATCAATTAAAATAAAAATGACGGCAAAGGTGCAGACCAAAACACTGATGATAGAGTGAATTCTGAAACAGAATACAGTAACCTGTAATCTGGGTCCTACACCATCCTTTGTATATATGCATCACTATAATTCAAATATTTGATGATAAATATCATGTTCTATTAGTCTTCTTTACATGACCCAAGAAAAAAACCACACTAAAAGAAACAACTACACTGTATGCTGCAACTACTGAGCCCATATTCTCTGGAGTAGAGGCGAATGTGAGGCTTCTTAAACACTTACATCAATGTGTTTCCTGCTTACAGGCCCTCCTTTGTCTTTCTTAGTTTCATCCTTCACATGCGGCTCTAGTTTCTGTTTCAGTGGAAGATTCTAATGTCCACATTTCAATGTGGTTCCTAATTAAGGTCATAGTTTTATTTACATTAATTTGAATTAGAAAATCTTCCTCCTCAGCACCTTGCTCCAGACTTCTAGAGTGACTGGGTCAAGAAGCCTCACTGTCCCCTCTACCCATGGAAGAGGGGTTGTGGGTCACAACTAGGGAGGCTGTGCACCACAAAGAAAGATCCTGCATGCAGCAACTAGGACTCAACACAGCCAAGTAAGTAAATAAATAAATATTTAAGCAACTTTAAATACACACCCATATACACCCTAATGAGACTAAATACCCTCTGAACACAAATCAATCTATGGCACAAATGATAATAATTATGTATATATAAATACTTCACATGTATAAGTAAAACTATCAGCTAAACAAAGCTTCCTGTAAGTTAAAGAAAAAAACCTGAAACACAAAATCTTTGACTTAAATCATTATGACAAACTAAGCCTGTCATTATCATCATAGGCACCTCAGGATCTTCTACCACCTCCAGAAATTGTATTCAATGACAGCAGCATCCATGCTCACAACATTCCAGGAAGGCGAGGATTAGCTCTCACATCCATTTTAAGAGCTGATAATTCATCAATGACAAAGAAGTTTAATAGCACAAAGGTTCAACATTTGAAAAAGCTAAAAGCTGCTCATTTTTGCTTGGACCCTGAGCTGTCATCCCAGAAGCTGCCACCAGATACGTAAGGTGCTTATTAATAGAGCAGTAAACCCATCTTAGAGGGTCTCTTTAAGGTCTGACATCAGTCAAATTTGGCCAATTGGACATTTGGTCAATTGTGCTTCCCCCTCTATAAAAAGAGAACTTAATAAATATAGCAGTATAATTAATTGACAAATCTTTATCACTAATTTATTTTATGAATTAAAATAAAAATACAATCTAGCATAATATTTACTTAGAAAATACTTTCAAATTAAATATTTCTTTCAACTAAATCTCACTATTTTAAGTCTACATCTAATTTAAACCTGGGTTTTTTCCAGAGTCAAATCAGAATTCTCCCTGACTTAATTCTAGATGGTAGCTTCTCCAAGTCTCAGGCCTTCAGAACAGGATAAGGGTCCATCATATAATTTCCCAGAGTTAAACTATTCTTAATTCTGCTGCCTGTTTTTAGCTTCAGAAGCCACTAGGTTCACAGGGCATCTAGGGCCTCTTCTGCTGAGGCCCTTCTTCCCTTCCCAGGATGCAGTGTCCTTCTGCCTTTTCCACACTTAGCCTCACAGAACGTTTCTTGGGTTTAGCCCCTTCCTCCCCACGGCTTACCTCTGCTGCATGGCCCACTCTGGGCTCCCATGCCCAAGCGAAACAACCACAGATAGAGCCGTCTTGCTCTCTCCACTCTGTGGTCTTGTTCCAATCAGAGAAACATTCCTATGGCAACCAACATGCACCACCATCTCACTCCTCTTCCCAGAAAGTTCCCTATTTGCATTTCAGACATTTGGCAAGGACCCATGAATAAATAACTTGCCTAGCAACAACTAGCCTGTTCCAGCCTCTCTAAGGGGCTTACTTTTTTCTCTTTATCTTTTAGAACACAGTCAGAGGCTAGTGGGTTGGCTGTGGAAGAGCAGCTGCCGACTCAGCCTCTTTGGTAGTGGCCTGGAGCACATACAGCTGTTGGGCAAAGTGCAGCCTCCTTTTACCCCAGGGTAAAATAATGCCCACAGGCTCAAGACAATGGCCCGAGACTGGGCAGCTCTAAAGTGTTCATTCTGGGCTTCTTCCAGGGAAATTTCAGTTCTTAGAGAACCAGAGATCTTGTTCATCCTCAGCTATAAGAGTTGCATTATGAGTACATGTGCCTCCATTTAGAAAACCAGGTTTATCCATCCATTATGTTGTGTAATAAGGACCCTCCTATTTATTTATTCATTTACTAAACAGACTAGCAACCAGATATTTTGCTTTATTTTAATTTATTTTTAATTAGGGATAACTGCTTTACAGTATTGTGTTGGTTTCTGCCAAACATCAACATGAATCAGCCATAGCAGCAACCAGATATTTTAACTTACAGATTGTATTTAACTCATTTAGGCAATTTTGGTATCAGAAACCAACATGGTCCCAATTGACTAATGCTACTATCCACATTTCCCCCCTCAATGAATTCTGAAGAAGCCCTCAGTGTCTTTAACATAATTGTAGTGCCCTAAAGTGAAATACTTTCTCTGAGAACCCACAGAGGTGAAGGAGTTTCAATAATAAATAAACTGTGTTTCTCCTGCTTTTGTGCTGTTCTGCTGATAGAATTCGGAGAAGGCAATGGCAACCCATTCCAGTACTCTTGCCTGGAAAATCCCATGGATGCAAGAGCCTGAAAGGCTGCATTCCATGGGGTCGCAAAGAGTCAGACACTTACTAAGAGACTTCACTTTCACTTTTCACTTTTCATGCATTGGAGAAGAAAATGGCAACCCACTCCAGTGTTCTTGCCTGGAGAGTCCCAGGGACGGCAGAGCCTGGTGAGCTGCCGTCTCTGGGGTCGCACAGAGTTGGACACAACTGAAGTGACTTAGCAGCAGCAGCTGATAGAATTCCATGCTTCCCTTTCCAAAGAGAGGCCAAGAGTACATCCTAGCTCCTAAAAGCAACTGACAGGATCATTAAGGGAGGTCCTAGAGGGAAAAAAAAAAGCTACCTTTTTTTTTTTTTCCACAAGGAAAGCAAGCCACTGATGCAGAAAGGGGGATGTGGGGGGGGGGGGGGGAGGTGTAATCTGAGATGGGGAAAAGACAGAGAAGGGGAAGCG
>SJYC01009243.1:0-38943 GCA_006408675.1 Madoqua kirkii
TGTGGGGTGGGGGGGGGGAGTTGTCAATTGAGGCTAGGAATAGAACTAGAAGTCAATCCTGGCAATGCTTTCTTTATACTCACTTTCATGACTTGACAAGGATGATTTTTGATCTTGAGATCCCATTTCAGAGAAGACACATAGTAAGTACTCAGTGAGTATACACTGAAGAGAAACATATACTGTATATACTGTAACACATATTAACATATAAAGTGAAACACTGTTGCTGGAACTGATACAGTAATTCTGAAGGACAACTTGGCATTATCTAAAAATGCACACACCTTCACTAGTTAATTCCCCTGCTTTGGTTTTCTTTGTGGCTCAGCTGGTAAAGAATCTGCCTGCAACGTGAGAGACCTGGGTTCGATCACTGGGTTGGAAAGATCCCCTGGTGAAGGGAAAGGCTACCCATTCCAGTTCTGTCCTGGAGAATTCATGGACTGTATAGTCAGTGACTGCAAAGAGTCAGAAACAACTGGGTGACTTTCATTTCACTTTCACAAAAAAAAAAAAAAAGGTGAAAAGGTATGTCCAAGCATATTTATTGCAGCATTGTTTGTGACAGGATAAATCTAGAAATAACCAAATGTTAATAAATAGAAGGTAATTTAAATTATGACATGCCACCACCACTATATAGCCAATAAAGCAAGGTAGAATATATGTATTGATATGGGCAGATTTCTAAGATACATCATTAAGAAAAATGTATTGCACAATAGAACCCATAGGTGAGTACATATGTGTGTTATGTGTATGTGTATCTATATATGTACATATATAACTACAGATGTGTATGTCTATGTATATATGTAGGTTTCCTGGTGGCTCAGCAGTAATCCACCTGCCAGTGCAGAAGATATAGATTTGATTCCTGGGTCAGGAAGATCTTCTGGAAAAGGAAATGGAAATCCACTCTAGTATTCTTGCCTGGGAAATCCCATGGACAGAGGAGCCAGGCAGGCTACAGTCCATGGGATCACAAAGAGTCAGGCATAGCTTAGTGACTAAGCAACAACAATGTACTTATGTATATTTATGCGTGTATTTGGATATGAGCGTGTGTGTGTGTGTGTGTGTGTGTGTGTGTGTGTATAGAACATTAGATCATTTCTGGAAGGTTCTACAGAAACTTTAACCTGTTGCTACTGCTGCTAAGTTGCTTCAGTCATGTCCGACTCTGTGCAACCCCATAGACAGTAGCCCACCAGGCTCCCCCGTCCCTGGGATTCTCCAGGCAAGAACACTGGAGTGGGTTGCCATTTCTTTCTCCAATGCCTGAAAGTGAAGAGTGAAAGTGAAGTTGCTCAGTCGTGTCCGACTCTTAGCTAACCCATGAACTGCAGCCCATTAGGCTCCTGCATCCATGTGATTTTCCAGGCATGAGTATTGGAGTTGGGAGCCATTGCCTTCTCCAAAACTTTAACCTAGGTACCTTTAAATAACATTTTAGAATCAGAGAACAGGAAGACTTATTTTCTCTTTATCGTTTTTTTTTAAATTTTGATCAATTTTAAAACAAAGTAAGCCTTCAGTCAGTTCAGTTCAGTTCACTGGCTCAGTCGTGTCCAACTCTTTGAGACCCCATGAATCGCAGCACGCCAGGCCTCCCTGTCCATCACCAACTCCCGAAGTTCACTCAAACTCACGTCCACTGAGTCTGTGATGCCATCCAGCCATCTCATCCTCTATCGTCTCCTTTTCCTCCTATCCCTAACCCCTCCCAGCATCATAGTCTATTCAAATGAGTCAACTATTTACATGAGGTGGCCAAAGTACTGGAGTTTCAGCTTTAGCATCATTCCTTCCAAAGAAATCCCAGGGCTGATCTCCTTCAGAATGGACTGGTTGGATCTCCTTGCAGTCCGAGGAACTCTCAAGAGTCTTCTCCAATACCACAGTTTCAAAGCATCAATTCTTCGGTGCTCAGCCTTCTTCACAGTTCAACTCTCACATCCATATGTGACCACTGGAAAAACCATAGCCTTAACTAGATGGACCTTTGTTGGCAAAGTAATGTCCCTGCTTTTCAATATGCTATCTAAGTTGGTTATAACTTTCCTTCCAAGGAGTAAGTGCTACACTTTAAAAATGTTAATAATTCATTATTGCTTTCATATGGTTTCCATCATTTAGTCTTTTTTTTTTAATAAAGCCTGCAGCTTATTTTTTACCATTTAAGTATACCTTGTAACTAATACAGGAGTCTCTTAAACCATCCACAGCTATTGTGGTAACTGAGAAACTGCAGAAGTGGAAGCAGCAGTTCACATAAATTGTTCAGAAAGTCTGTACTTTCAATGTGCTGAACATGGTAAACATATCAAAACTATTAGAAATTAAGAAATCATATTAGAGCTATATAAATTAAGGTAAAAATTGGAAAAACACATTGCAGTGCACACAAAAAAACATGTGTGTGTGGTGTGTGTGTGCGTGCACGCGAGCTCAGTCATGTCTGACTCTTTGGTACCCCATGGACTATAGCCCAGCAGGCTCCTCTGTCCACAGAATTTTCCAGGTAAGAATACTGGAGTGGATTGCCATTTCCTATTCCACAGAATCTTCCCAACCCAGGAATCGAACCTGCATTTCTTGCATCTCCTGTATCAGCAGCCAGATTATTTTACTACTAGCACCATCTGACCCCACTCCAGTACTCTTGCCTGGAAAATCCCATGGACGCAGGAGCCTGGTGGGCTGTAGTCCATGGGGTCGCTAAGAGTCGGACACGACTGAGTGACTTCACTTTCAATTTTCACTTTCATGCATTGGAGAAGGAAATGGCAACCCACTCCAGTGTTCTTGCCTGGAGAATCCCAGGGATACGGGAGCCTGGTGGGCTGCCGTCTCTGGGGTCGCACAGAGTCGGACACGACTGAAGCGACCTAGCAGCAGCAGCAGCATCTGGGAACCCCCTCCAAATAAACATCTCTTCCTAGTGCTTGAGTCTTTTGTGTTATTATTTTTCTGGACTTAGAGAAGGTGGAGGAAGCAGATAAATAAGTACTGCTACTAAATCAGAAATCATAAGCCTCAGAAGCCCTGAATATACATAAAAATTAAGAGCCAATAAACTGGATCTAAGAACTCTAAGTGATGTTTCACCAAATAAAAAGTCAGAAAGCTGAAAATGCATCTTTTTCGGAAGAGTGCTTAAAATGGGGAGAGTACTTAAAATGCAGAGAGGGACAGCTGAAGAGAAATTTCCCTTAGTCACTTTCACATCAGTAACAAGCAAGTGAGGACCACGGCATAAGATTAATTTTTTCAACTTCCGAAGGCTAGGAAGAACACTTCATTAAGAAAATATAGCATTAAAGTTCATTTTCACACTATGCCAGTCTCCCAAATATTCCTACCTTTTTCTTACAAACTCAAGAGAAAAATTTCCTGTGGTACTCATTATTAAAACCCCAGAATGTTCTTGACACTGCCATTTTAACTGTCTATTGTTCTCCTAACTCCAGGAAGTCTCTGAAAGCCAGACATAATGACTGTTGTGACAGTTTTCAGTAACAAGAAGTGAAGTTTCCTGTCAAAAGAAGTGCTCTCTCCATTTTGATCATATGTTAGAGAAGATGCTTCAACAAGCACTTTCACAGAAAGAGCAGATTCTCTGAGACCCTGAAAATGTACTGCACAAGTGAAAGAATGAATCAGAATCAAAATCAAAATGACAGATAAATTTGTGGGAGTTTTTTTCCTTTCAGCTAGAGCAATGTGATTTATTTCCTAAGTAGTACTGATTTTCTGGGCATAGAACTGGTTTTATATTGGGCTTCCCTGGTGGCTCAGATGGTAAAGCATCTGCCTGCAATGCAAGAGACCCAGGTTTGATTCCTGAGTTGGGAAGATCCCCTGGAGAAGGAAATAACAATCCACTCCAGCACTCTTGCCTGCAAAATCCCATGGACGGAGGAGCCTGACAGACTACAGTCCACGGGGTTGCAAAGAGTTGGACAACTGAGTGACTTCACTTTTTTACTTTCATTCTAGAACTGTTAAAGGTAGGTTCCAGATGTTAATTCAGCAAAGGAGTAAAAAAAAAAGCTGGGAGTTGGTACTAGCTCTTCAACTAAATGCAGGGGATATGAAACACATTACATTATAATGCTCTCCCAATAACTGCTTAAAGTTACTGAGAATCCAAATCACCCATGACAAGTGAGAGGTCTTCAGTAGGGCTTTGGTCAGATGAGCAGAAAGGAGAAGGATGTGTCTTGAACCAGGATTCAGAAGCCCTGGTTAAGTACTACAGTCCTGGACCTGCACCAAGGAAAGGAGGGACAGTCTCATATGCCTCACTTCTCCCATGTAAATGAATGGGGACAGGTGTAACAGATCAAGTGAGGTGGAAACAATCTGAAAAAACTGGGGAAGATGCCAAATGGTCTTACTACTAGAAAGAGCAAGGGTACCTCTGTGTGAAACTGTCAAATACAAATGAGTTCCTGCATGACTCAGTTTCCTTATCTGTAAAATGAAAATTATAATAACACTCCACAGATACTCTGAGAATTAAATGAGAGAACATATGAGATATTCTTAGAAGAGTGTCTGGCATAGAGCAAATGCTCAAAAACATTACCTATAATCTTTAGTACAAAACTACTTTATTTATTTACAAATGTGGATCCCTAGTACTGGAGAGTCCCTAGATGTTACATAATCATAGCATAAAGTGAAAAATTGGGATACGTTAAGAAGGAATAAGCTGTTGCTCATAGCATCTGCCTTGTAACTAGTGGTGCAGTTAGGCTCAAAGCAATAACCACAGAAGGATGGATGAGACTGGACTGGACCAAGCACACAGTAGCTCTGAGTACAGTGAGAGGCAAATCTCTCTACTAAAGGTTAAATGGTTTGTACACTAAATATGACCTGCATGGGGGCAGAGAGTCTGTCTCTTCTCTATGCCTGACTGGTTCCAAAGTTCTTGTTATTGTTCAGTTGCTTAGCTGTGTCCGACTCTTGGTGACCCCATGGACTGCAGCATGCCAGGCTTCCCTGTCCTTCACCATCTCCCAGAACTTGTTCAAATTCATGTCCACTAAATCAGATATACCATCCAACCATTTCATCTTTTGTCATCCCTTCTTCTGCCTTCAATCTTTTCCAGCATCAGGGTCTTTTCTAATAAGTCAGCTCTTCACATCAGATGGCCAAACTACTGGAGCTTCAGTTTCAGTATCAGTCCTTCTAATGAATATTCAGGATTGATTTCCTTTAGGAATGACTGGTTTGATCTCCTTGCAGTGCAAGGGACTCTCAAGAGTCTTTTCTAACACCACAGTTCAAAAGCATGAATTCTTTAGCGTTCAGATTTCTTTATGGTCCAACTCTCACATCCATATATGACTACTGGAAAAACCATGGCTTTGACTATTCTAACCTATGGCAACCCACTCCAGTGTTCTTGCCTGGAGAATCCCAGGGATGGCGGAGCCTGGTGGGCTGCCATCTGTGGGGTCACACAGAGTCGGACATGACTGAAGTGACTTAGCAGCAGCAGCAGCAGCATATGAACCTCTGCAAAGTAATGTCTCTGCTTTTTAATGTGGTTCCACAGCAGGTTCCCCCAAAATATTTGAAAGATGGGCAAAAGGGGGGATGGGATGAACAGGTAGTGCTTTCAACACAATCCTCTTACAGAGTGTCTTTCATAATATAGGCTGTTCAACATTAAGACAGTCTATATGAAAGCAAAAGGAAAGTCCCGAAGATGTATGAATTCTTATACCTTCATTCATTAAGTATTTATTCAATGTTCACTATAGGTAAGGCACAATGCAGAAGTTGTTTTATGAGTAAAGGTTTGTGTATATAATTACAGAAATCTAACCAACTTTTCACAGGAAGAAGCTGGCCTCCTATTTGGACCAGAGTTTAGTCATAGAGGACATAAATAATTATCAGTCTCTCTAATTGGCTTCTACAGGACACCCTTCTCGGTACCCAAACTTCAGCAATGCCATTTAAGTGTCAAGACATTTGTATTAATATCTAAGGAAACCAAAGGAAACTGAAAGTCTTATTCAAAGGATGTAATTGTACCAGACAGTTTCCAAGGGATTTAGAAGCATGTAATTAATTACAATAATACCTTACAACAAATTCATCCTGATGGGAGGAAGATCTGGGTGACAATATTGAATTACAGATGAGTTTTAAAGAAGAGGAGTTTTATTAGAGTAATTCAAATTAAATGCTAATAAAATATTACCAAGTAGAAATCCTCATAGGACTACTTTAAATGACTAGAATCACTCATAATCAGTATGTAGTTAGGATACAAATAGATGCAAGTAAGGCATTTGAAAATAGCCCTTTCTCTTAAGCAGGTTAGTATGTTTCCTAGCAAACTTATTTACACTTTTCATTTGCTTGGTGGGTCCCTTCTCCATAAATAAAGTAAACTTCAGATTTGCCTCAAAAAAATTATTAAAGACCATGAATCAGTGGGCTACAAATGGATGACACTGCTGGGAGAGATCCAGGGCCCTGTCAGATGGCTGCAGCCACCTACATCTCAAGTTATTTTTAAATGTGGGTTTATACTCCTCTGTTCATATACATTATCACAAAAGGCTCTGTCCATGCATACAAAGCAGGAAAGAACTGAATTCAGTCAGTGTGCTGAATGGAGCAGGAGAGTAGGTGGAGGAGAGTACCTACCCTTTTCCTCTTCTTTTCTGTTATTTTCCTTCCCTCCCCTATCTGGTATTCTTGGAGACACTCTGTCAGCTTGTGCAAACTGAGGAGCCCAACAGCCTAGATTCAGGAAAGACACACGTGCAAACATGTTTTGCAGCCTGTGCAGAATGATCAGACCTTGGTGAATGAGTTAGTACATGTCCAAAGCACTCCAGAAGCTGCAAAGAATGATCTATGTTACTCATCTGATACAACCACTGGTGAGACAAAAAAGGCAACCTCTCCATTTTACAAGTAGGAGAGGTTACTGATGCAATCAAGGCCACAGTGTTAGAAATGATCCCACTGTCAAGTCCAATCCTCTCACTCTTGGTCTGTGGCAGTGGCCCCACACCACACTGCCTAGAACTTAACAAACTGTTGTTTTGTTTTGTTTTTTTACACACCCCTATGGTAAACTGACAAGCCCTACCATCGATCTCTTATATCCAGAGGAAACAGAATTCTGGGTGGGGAAGGATTCATAGCCCTCAGCCTCACTGTGATTACACAAGGGACTTATTATGTTCTGGAACAGCCACTTTTCAGATGTTAAGCAGTTTTACCTGCATCTGTTCTTCTGTTAGTGAAAAACATGGTTTGGGGGCAATGATGTCCAAAGAAAATTACCTATTGTTCTAATGTTTGCATCTATGCTAAGTCTCTTGAGTCATGCCCAGGTCTTTGAGATCCCATGGAGGAGTCTGCCAGGCTCTTCTGTCCATGGGATTCTCCAGGCAAAAATACTGGAGTGGGATGCCATCCCCTTCTCCAGGGGATGTTTCCGACCCAGGGGTTGAACCCCATCTCTTCTGCTCCTGCACTAGCAGGCAGGTTCTTCACTACTAGTGCCACCTGGGGAGCCCTTCTTACTAAAGTTGAGATATCAAATGGGGGCAGGAGTGGTTAGGCTTGTAGGTCTGTCATTTGAGAGGCAACTAAAATATATTTTGCAAACATAAAATTTAACATAAACACTTATAAATTACCTCCAAGATAGCAGAGTAGAAAGACATGCACTCCTCTTCTCCAGCAATATCAAGATTGCAGCTAGCTGCTGAACAACCAGAGACAGAAGAATGTTGGATCCCACCAAAAAAAGATACTCTGAATCCAAGGAGAAAGGATAAGCCCAAACAAGACAGTACAAAGGGTGAAACTGTGTTTAGAATCAAACCTCAGATCCGCCAGAGATGCTCAGAGGGTGCAAACAAAACCTTGTGCACACAAGAACTCAGGGAAAGGAGCAGTGACCCTCAGAAGTGACTGAATCAGACCTTCCTTAGAGTGTCTGAATCTTTCCTGCAGAGGCACGGGTCAGCAGTCACCTGCCACGGGAATCTGGGCTCTGGTTTCAGCAGATCAAGGAAGCGCTTAGAGTTCATTGGAAGAGGTCGCCATTAAGCACCACCATAGAGCCACCAAGCAGATGGCCCACAAACTGGAGAACAATTATAGCAAAGAAGTTCTTGCACTGTTGCAAAGTTCTAGGGCCCACAACAGATTTCCCAAGCTGGGGATCTGGCAAGGGACTGAGCCTCCCCTCCCCCACTCCGCCCTGAAAAACAGATTCTTTGAGGATAAAACAAACCTTGTAGGCACAAGGTCCAGGAGAAAGGAGCAGTGACACAACAAGAGACTGAGCCAGACTTGCCTGTGAGTGTCCAGGAGTCTCCAGTGGAGGCATGGGTCCATAGTGGCCTGCTGTGGGGTCAGAGGCACTGACTACAACAATCCTGGGAGCCACGGCATGCTGGCATAAGTCCTTTGAAGGAGGTTGCCATTACTGCCATTACCTCTACCATAGTTTGGTCTCAGGCCAAACTACAGGGAGGGAACATAGCCCTAGCATCAGAAGAAAATTGGATTAAAGATTTACTGAAAATGGCCCAGCCCGCCAGAGTGGACCAAAAACCAGTTGAACACACAGCTAGTCACTCCCACCATAAAGCTTCCACAAGCCTCTTATCCTCATCTATCAGAGGCCAGACAGAATGAAAACCACAATCACAGAAAACTAACCAAAGTGATCACATGGATCACAGCCTTGTGTAGCTCAATGAAACTATAAGCCATGCAATACAGGGCCACCCAAGACAGACAGGTCATGGTGGAGAGGTCTGACAATATGTGGTCCACTGGAGAGGGGAATGGCAAACCAGTTCAGTACTCTTGCCTTGAGAACCCCATGAACAGTACAAAAAGGCAAAAAGATATGATGCTGAAAGATGAACTCCTTAGGTTGGTAGGTGCTCAATATCCTACTGGAGAAGAGTGGAGAAACAGTTCCACTAGGAAAGAAGAGGCTGAGACAAACTGGAAAAAATGCCCAATTGTGTATGTATCTGGTGGTGAAAGTAAAGTCTGATGCTGTAATGAACAATACTGCATAGGAACCTGGAATGTTAGGTCTATGAATCAATGTAAATCAGAAGTGGTCAAAAGGAGATGGCAAGAGTGAACATTGACATTCTAGGAATCAGTGAACTAAAATGGACCTGAATGGGTGAATTTAATTCAGATGACCATTATATCTACTACTGTGGACAAGAATCCCTTAGAAGAAATGGAGTAGCACTCATAGTTAACAAGAGTCCAAAACGCCGTTGTTGGGTGCAATCTCAAAAACAACAGAATGATCTCTGTTTGTTTCCAAGGCAACCCATTTAATATCTCTGCAATCCAAGAAAATACCCCAACCACTAATGTCGAAGAAGCTGAAGTTGAATGGTGCTATGAAGACCTACAAGACTTTCTATAACAATAACAAAAAGATGTCCTTTTCATTACAGGGGACTGAAATGCAAAAGCAGGAAGTCAAGAGATACTTGGAATAAAAGGCAAGTTTGGCCTTGAGTACAAAATGAAGCAGGGCAAAGGCTAACAGAGTTTTGCCATGAGAATGCACTGGTCATAGCAAACACCCACTTCCAACAACACAAAAGATGACTCTACACATGAACATCACCAGATGGTCAATACCGAAATCAGACTGATTATATGCTTTGCATCCAAAGAGGAAAAAGTTTTATACAGTCAGCAAAAACAAGACTGGGAGCTGACTGTGGCTCAGATCATAAACTCCTTACTGCCAAATTCAGACTTAAACTGAAGAAAGTAGGGAAACCAGTAGGCAATTAAGGTATGACCTAAATAAAATCCCTATGCTATACTGCCAGGGTCCAGTCTCAGCAGAGTCCAGGGATAGCCTCAGGATGGACGACATCGGCAAATGAAGAAAGATAGATAAAGAGATAAGGAAAGAGACACGGGGTGACCAAGCTTCTTTGGTGAGTGAGGCCCATTTGCTTTATTCTTCTCGGGGCTTTTATACCCTGAGTTACACATACAGCAAGGTGAAAAATGCAGAGTCAACTCAATGTTCTATCAGTAATAACTTTTATCGATATCAGGTTCTCTTCCACAAGAGTCCCACTTTCTGCACATTATCCTCTGTTCTGGAGGCCTGTTGATATCCTATGACCTCTTTTTGATAAAGGTTGGTCACCCAGAACAATGATTTTCCCTTAAAGTGTTTCTTCTTAAATTTTTAGCCTGCGTCACCCTTCAAGTACAGAGTTACATTTTTATGGAGCAAAGATTCAGCAGGTTACAGCAAAGAAAGAACTTATTAACTCAAAGTCTAAAGTTGCTAATGCTAAGGCTATTACTTGTTTTTTCTACATCCTGACTATATGCATTCCCAGGAACACAATGGATAAGGGATGTGAGAACTTGGCAGCAAGCATAGGCTCAACAATGTTGCAAGAGTCTGGATAAATCTGCCCAGTAAGCTAGAATGTTAACAGGGAGTTTGAAACACTCCTTTTATGCCCAGGAGATTCATAAACTAAAGCCCTAAGTTAACTCTTTAGGTCAGGGACAGCCCCCTGCTAATGTCAGAAGAGATGGTGAAAGACATAAAATAGTAAGACAGAGAGATTCTGGTTTGGGGTGGGGGGGGGGTAGATACTCGAGCAGGTCTGGGGGATCCGTCGAGTCCTGAGGCCTTGCTCATCAGGACTCTTCCGCATGACCTTGTCATGGGTCGGATGGTCCAGGGATTCCCTTGAGTTCTGCATGAACTTGTCATGGGTGGGATCTCCCGTGCTGGCTCCTGGCGCTATACAATGGAAGTGACAGATTCAAGGAATTAGATCTGACAGAGTGCCTGAAGAACTATGAACAGAGGTTTGTGACTCTGTATAAGAGATGGTGATCAAAATCATCCCCAAGGGGAAAAAAAATGCAAAAAGGCAAATGGTTGTCTGCGAGGTCCTTACAAGTAACTGAGAAAAGAAGAGAAGCAAAAGGCAAAAGAGAAAAGGAAAGATGTACCCATGCAAATAAAGAGTTCCAAAGAGAGCAAGAGGAGGTAAGAAAGCTCTCCTAAGTGGCCAATGGAAAGAAACCAAGGAAAACAATAGCATGGGAAAGACTACAGATCGCTTCAAGAAAATCAGAGATAGCAAGGGAACATTTCATGCAAAGATGGGTACAATACAGGACAGAAACGGTATGGACCTAACAGAAGCAGAAGATGTTAAGGAGAGGTGGCAAGAATACACAGAAGAACTATACAAAAATGATCTTAATGACCCAGATAACCATGACGGTGTGATCACTCACCTAGAGCCAAAAATCATGGAGTGCAAAGTCCAGCAGGCCTTAGGAAGCATCACTACAAAGAAAGCCAGTGGAAGTAATGGAATTCCAGTTGAGTTATTTAAATCCTAAAAGATGATACTCTTAAAATGCTGCACTCAATGTGCCAGCAAATTTTGAAAACTCAGCAGTGGCCACAGGACTGGAAAAGGTCAGTTTTCATTCCAACCCCCAAAGAGGGCCAAAGGATGTTCAAACTACTGCACTATTGCACTAATTTCACATGCTAGCAAAGTAATGCTCAAAATTCTCTAAGCCAGGCTTCAGCAGTATGTAAACCAAGAACAAAAAATGAAGATAATGGCATCCAGTCCCATCACTTCATGGCAAATAGATGGGGAAACTATGGAAACAGTGACAGATTTCCTTTTCTTGGGCTCCAAAATCACTGCAGATGGTGATGGAAGCCAAAAAATTAAGAGATGCTTGCTCCTTGGAAGAAAAGCTATGACAAACCTAGAAAGCATATTAAAAAACAGAGACATTACTTTGCCCACAAACTCCATATAATCAAAGCTATGGTTTTTTTTGGCAGTCGTGTATGGATGTGACAGTTGGACCATAAAGAAGGCTGAATGCTGAAGAACTGATGCTTTTAAGCTGTGGTGTTGGGGAAGATTCTTGAGAGTTCCTTAGACTGCAAGGAAATCAAACCAGTCAATCCTAAAGGTAATCAATCCTAAATATTCATTGGAAGGACTGATGCTGATGCTGAAGCTCTAAAACTCTGGCCACCCGATTCAGAGTTGACTCCTTAGAAAGACTCTGATGCTGAGAAAGATTGCAGGCAGGTGGAGAAGGGGCTGACAGAGGATGAGATGGTTGGATGGCATCACTGACTGAATCGACATGAGGTTAGCAAGCTCTGGGAGACGGTAAAGGGCAGGGAAGCCTGGCATGTTGCAATCCATGAGGTCACACAGAGTTGGACAGGACTGAGCCAATGAACAACAACACTCCCTTCTTTTTGGAAAAACTGATTCCATTTAATATTCATGGTACTCTATAACTGCAAATACTATATTACCATGGGAGGATTATTTTTTTCATTGGAGGCATAGCAAAAATCTGATAAAATTTTATCAGTTTAGGTTTGTGGAAATCTCAGAATTGAGAAGTCTTTAAACAGTCTTGATATTATAACATCGAGTGTTTCCCACATTTGGACAGCACCAGAGTCTCAAGGAAGGGCTTATACTCAGCAGCCTGTGAGAACCACTACCAACCAACTCCAGAGACTAAGAAACCAGTGAGTAGCCAGCAGCCTGTTAAGTCCATGCTGCTCTTCTCCCAGAAAAGCTTAATGATAAATTCTAAAGAAGGGTAGTTTTAAAATAACTACTCCCTCCTAGCTGGGGGGTGGGATGGGGGGAACTTCTGCAGGCTGAGAGTTGTAAACTTCACATGCTTACTGATTACTCTAATGAGCAGCCAAAACTATTCAAGTGAGAAACTGGCCACAACATGGATTTCCAAGACTACACTTTGAGAACTGTAGAGATTTGTTGAAACTCCTTATAACTTGGTTGTTTTTCCAAATCCAGTGCACTGAATCCAGCCTCACAAATCTTTGTTGCTGCTGCTAAGTCACTTCAGTCGTGTCCGATTCTGTGCGACCCCAGAGATGGTAGCCCACCAGGTCCCCCGTCCCTGGGATTCTCCAGGCAAGAACACTGGAGTGGGTTGTCATTTCCTTCTCCAGTGCATGACAGTGAAAAAGTGAAAGTGAAGTCGCTCAGTCGTCTCTGACTCTTAGCGACCCCACGGACTGCAGTCTACCAGGCTCTTCCATCCATGGGATTTTCCAGGCAAGAGTACTAGAGTGGGTTGCCATTGGTTAGCATTTATTATTAAGGGCAAGGCATTGGTATCTGCTACCTTCTGACTCTGGATTCAGAGTAAGACTGGACAACTTAGTCACAAGCAAACAGACGTAGATACACACACAGAGAGCAAATGCTACAAGTGAACCTGTTGAGAACATCATTAGGAAGGATCTGTGAGGTCAGCAATGATAGCAACAACAGCTAATGGAAACTCCATCATTGCTACCAGTGCAACGATTTGAGATCTCAGTTTCCCCTGGGAGGTTTCCGTTCGCTTTTTTAAGAGGCCAGGATAGACTTTGGTCTGCTTTTGTCCCTGGGAGAGAAGAATGAACTCTTTATTAAAGGTTGCTCATAGTCCACATATAAAACTGAAACTATAGGTTCAAGACTCTATTATTCACTAATTTGCTTGTTTTTGAACAGTCATCAGAAACTGTTTAGGGAGTTCCCTGGTGGTCTAGCGGTTAGGATTCAACACTGTCACTCCCGTGGCCTAGGTTTGATGCATGTTGGGGAACTGAGATCCTGCAAGGCATGTGTTCAGCTCTAGCCAATTAAAAGCCATCCAGTCACTCACTGGGAAGGTTCTCTGCTACATCAGACCAAGTTGTTCCATTCGGAATCAATGCTCATCTGATACTGTGATCCAAACTTAGAGCACACTGTCAGCCTGTGAAATGATCTGAATGCACTTAAATGATCTCTAACAATCAAGCCAAAATAAGTACTATTTGAGTTAAAAGCATACGCAGATATATTTTCCTTTGAATGTACTAGCATCTCATGGTTGAATACTAAGAATGTTTAGTAAATATTCTGAACATAAGTCAGTTTAAAATTTGAATTTGATGATATGGTATTCACCCTGAAGACAGAATGTCTTAGAATTAGAAGGTATTCTAGAGATAACTTAGTACATCTTCATAGCTAGGATATGAAAAAATATATACATTTCATTTACTGAGTAGATTATATGTGTGATAAACAAAAAACACACATATACATATACACATACAAAATACTAGAAGAATGTTCACTGAAGTTTTAACAGTTATCTGTAAACAGAATTACATGTAATTTTATTTTCATGTTTTGACTTGTATTTTCTGACTTTCTTCCTTTACAAGGAGTTGAATTTATTGTTACCCTGTTTATGGCACATTATTATCATTGTTCTTGCAAGGTTCTCTTTTGCTTTATTTATTATTTCCCTTTTTATCTCCCTACTTCTCACCCTCATCCCTCACACAACCAACTCTGAGAGGTTTAACTGGTACCTCTTCTGTATCTCCCTTCATTTCTACTAAGACTATAAGCTTGAAAGCAGGTAGCCTCATTTTGTACACTTACAGAAATGAGTATCATTTTGTGGGCATGTAATTTAACTTGTACTGAATCTCATTTTTCTTACTCTTTACATTTGGCACTATGCCCTTGAGATCCAGTCATGTTGATAAATGTTTGTCTAATCAATTTTTTCTAACAGATGTACAATATTCCTTTATGCTCTTTCAACTAAATTTGAACTAACCACTTTGTTAGTGAAGGACAACCAGTTTACCTCCAAGTCCCTCTTCAGTTCAGTTCAGATCAGTGACTCAACAGCGTCTTACTCTTTGCGACTCCACAGACTGCAGCATGCCAGGCTTCCCTGTCCATCACCAACTCCCAGAGCTTACATCGAGTCAGTGATGCCATCCAACCATCTCATCCTCTGTCATCCCTTCTCCTCCTGCCTTCAATCTTTCTCAGTATCAGGGTCTTTTCTAATGAGTTGGCTCTTCACATCAGGTGGCCAAAGTATTGGAGTTTCAGCTTCAGCATCTGTCTGTCCAATGAATATTCAGGACTGATTTCCTTTAGGATTGACTGGTTGGATCTCCATGCAGTCCAAGGGACTTTCAAGAGTCTTCTCCAACAGTTCAAAAGCATCAATTCTTCGGTGGTAAGACTCCCTCTTACCATCACAATAACCTTGCATGAATACACTCAAGTCCTAGTATGGTGCTTTACATACACACAATGCAGGAGACATAAGAGATGCAGGTTCAATCACTGGGTTGGGAAAAATAACCTGGAGGAGGGCATGGCAACCCACTCTAGCATTCTTGCCTGGGAATACTTGGGGAGCCTGACAGGCTACAGTCTATAGGGTTGCACAGAGTTGGACATGACTGAAGCAACTTAGCATGCACAAACTCATACATACACACATATATGCTGCTGCTGTTGCTAAGTCACTTCAGTCGTGTCCGACTCTGTGCAACCCCATAGACAGAAGCCCACCAGGCTCCCCTGTCCCTGGGATTCTCCAGGCAAGAACACTGGAGTGGGTTGCCATTTCCTTGTCCAATACATGAAAATGAAAAGTGAAAGTGAAGTTGCTCAGTCGTGTCTGACTCTTAGTGACCCCATGGACTGCAGCCCATCAGACTCCTCCATCCATGGGATTTTCCAGAGTACTGGAGTGGGGTGCCATTGCCTGCTCTACACACATACATACACGAGGGATATATGTATATGTATGTATATGCATGTGTGTATGCATATATATATGTGCATGTGTTTATATATACATATACATATCATATATGTATGTGTGTGTGTGTGTGTATATATATATATATACACACACAAAACAAAGACATTTTTATACATCTCTAGAGAAGAATTTCTGGGTTATGGGTGTGAGTGGCCCTAATTCAAACAGGTAGCGTCACAGGCTCTCCAAAATGGTAGCATCAGTCTATCTCCTAATAACAATGCATGAAGGTCCCCAAAGTCTCAGAAACACTGGGCATAACTGAGATCTCTAAAATGCTATACATGCCATTATTGGTTTAATTTGCATTTCTCTCATCACTAGTGACTTGGAGTATCTTTTCTAATACTTTGATAGCCTTTTGAGTTTCCTCCTCTTTAACTGCCTTTTCTAATCCTTTGCCCAAATTTTCTACAAATAACATGTATCACTTTAAAAATAATCTCCTGCCTCCAGTGAAATCAGCTGAATAAGACAGGCATGAGAGGCAACTAGAAAACCCAAACATAACAGCAGATGGCAGTTAATCCATCTTCTGAAAATAGCAGTGACTCAGGAGTCAACAGAGAATTTGATAACTGCACAACAGTGATAACAGGGACAGCAGCAATGGCTGATGTTATGTGAAACACATCCACTCCTGTGGTCCCTGGCTCATAGTAGATGCTCATTAAACATGACTTCCCTCCTTTATCTTGTTGTATTACCACAACAACTCTGTGAAAAGGAAAATTGTGTAATATTTTTAGTTCCCTTTAATGGAGAACAAAACTGCCTGGATGGATGCCCTGATGAGTGTGAGAAGCATGACTAAGGCACGTGCTTCCAGCTCCTCCTTTCATTTCTACTAGGAGAGTAAGCTTGAAAGCCTGGACAGCTTGAAAGTGGAGGCTTCCATCTCCTCAACTTACCAGCATGTGGCCTTAGGCAAGTCAAGGCACTTTTTGAACTTCAGTTTATCCCCATCAAATGAATAATGATGGCATTTCCCTCAAGATGTTGCACTGAGGATTAAATGGATGATTTCCTGTGAGCCATGCAGAATGGTGCCTGACACCCAGTAAGTGCTTAGTGAATATTAGCACTTAGTGAATTTAGCTTGTCTCTGGAGTATGGAGACTATACTAAACTGACACCATAAATGGTTTCTCATATACACCCTCTAATTATAAGCTTTTAAGAATTTATTTTGAACGAACAAAGGCAACATAGCATATGAACACTTTGTATCTGAAATACTGCATTTCATTCTAGACATTTTCCATAATACACCTTTTTCCAATTTGGCTTTAAAAAATTATCTTGAGGAGGTAAACATTTTTGCTTGAAATTTTCTGAGGGGTTTCTTTTTTTAGGTCTTCATATCTCTAGTAACACATTCAAGGACTGACTAGATAGAACTGTTGGAAAATAAGCCTCCAGAAGGAGTAGACTAGCACTTCTGTCCTCCTTGTACAAGGATATTCTTACTTATATTTCTATCCACTGAGGTAAGAAAGGACGTCAACTAAAGCAAAGGAACTAGTGGTAGCCATGGCCTAAATAAAAGCAACCCACATTTTTCTCAGCTTTAAAATATAAAATAAAATTGAAGTGGGTAAAGCAGGGGAATCAACTCAAGCACATGTTACAAATACTAGGGTTAAGGGAACAGCAGCAACAGAATGAGAGCTCCTGGATTCTTATGTAAGTGGTCAGAGCTCACTGAATTACAAAAATCAGCATCATGGTACAAGAAGAGCTAGTGTCTTAAGTCCTGGTTCCTTTATGTTATAACAAGATAGGATCTGATGGCTATAATGTCTCTTCTATGGGACTCAGATTCCTTTTTGTAAGATGAAGCATAGGACAAAAATATCCTTTTTCTTCACATTTTCTTCCAGCCCCAAATTCTAGGACCTACATTTAAATTTTTAAAAATGTCCGACATGTTTATGATGATACTACCTTTCCTAGCAGATATAACACTGTTAGTGAAAGTGAAAGTGTTAGTTAGTCGTGTCCGACTCTTTGCAACCCCATGGACTGTAGGCTCCACTGTCCATGGAATTCTCCAGGCAAGAATACTGCAGTGAATTGCCATTCCCTTCTCCAGGATATCTTCCCGACCCAGGGATTGAACCTGGATCTCCTGCAGTGCAGGCAGATTCTTTACTATCAGAGCCACCACAAGTGGTTCAACTCTGTTCTCTGTAACTGGAATGCACACACGAGCATCCAGCTGCTACATCTAACTGGATGAGAGATGTTGAAGTTGAAGAAAATGACCAGATACTCCTTCCAAAAGCACTGCCTTATCTATGCTTTTGCCAGACATGGCTCCCATGCAAATGTAGGCTCAAAGATATGAAGCTGCTTCTTTCTCCATGTGAATTTTCCCTTTTTCCCAAGACGGACCTGAAAAGGATAAAACACTCAGTATACCCCAGAATTAACCATCACAAATACTGTGCATGTAATTGTCAAGAAGTGTCTAATACACACAGTCATATCCTGAAATCAATAGATGTGACCCTGGGAAATGCTCTGAGAGCTAGAACAAATGAGTACACACACTTCACCAAACAACACAGGGCCACTTCAACAGGTACCTCCCTGGGCTATCAGTCAAAGAAAATCACCAGGGAGAAAACAAACAACATTCAGTCATCAGTGACTCTGAGCCATGTGGCTTGGCTCAAAGGTTGTGGTGCGGTGGGAGATGGAATGAGAACAGATTACCTTAACAAAGCCATTTTGCTACATGGGAAATTTTTATGTGGCTCCCCCCAAAATTTAACATCCATTTTGTGATGTTACACAAAATGAGGGGGATTTACTCATTATCTAATTTTTTACATATTCAGTTAGAACTGGATATGGAACAACGGATTGGTGTAAATTGGAAAAGGCTATATATTGCCACCCTGCTTATTTAACTTATATGCAGAGTACATTATACAAAATGCTGAGCTGGATGACTCACAAGTTAGAATCAAGATTGCTGAGAGAAATATCAACAACCTCAGATATGCAGATGATACCACTTTAATGGCAGAAAGTGAAGAGGAACTAAAGAGCCTCTTGATGAAGGTGAAAAAGGAAAATGAAAGAGCTGGTTTAAAAATCAACATTCAAAAAACAAAGCTCATGCCATCTGGTCATTGGATGGACTGGTGCTGAAGCTGAAGCTCAAATATTTTGGCCACCTGATGCAAAGAACTGATTCCTTCGAAAAGACTCTGATGCTAGGAAAGATTGAGGGCCAAAGAAGAAGGGGGCAAGAGAGGATGAGATGGTTGGATGGCATCACCGATTCAATGAGTTTGTGCAACTCCAGAGAAAGTGAAGGACATGGAAGCCTGGCGTGCCGCAGTTCATGGGGTCACAGTGTAGGACATGACTTAGGGACTGAATAGTAACAACAAAATTTTATAAGAGATAGGAAATAAAATATGTATAAAAGAGGCATTTTCACATGCCCCTCATCTCACAGATGGCCATCAAGTATTCTAATAAGGGAAACGGAATCATCTGAGAACTGACTGGAAGTCAGTTGTGCTATAATGCTTCTTTGAAAACAAAAATTTGTTTCAATGCAATTGATATACTGCTGCTGCTGCTGCTAAGTCACTTCAGTTGTGTCCGACTCTGTGCAACCCCATAGATGGCAGCCCACCAGGCTCCCCTGTCCCTGGGATTCTCCAGGCAAGAACACTAGAGTGGGTTGCCATTTCTTTCTCCAATGCATGAAAGTGAAAAGTGAAAGTGGAGTCGCTCAGTCGTGTCCGACTCCTAGAGACCCTATGGACTGCAGCCCACCAGGCTCCTCCATCCATGGGATTCTCCAGGCAAGAGTACTAGGGAACCATTAGAGCATAATGCAAAGTTTGTGTTTGCTTGTGAACAATTTCAACCATGAGAAACACTAGGATACTGCAGGAAATCACCCACAGCTGAACCCAAGCACCCTCACAAGCATGCATGTACCTTCAATACCCACCAGCTACCTGGCTCACCCAGTGATAACGCAGCACCCAGACACATCTGCTGTTACAATTTCCTTTCAGTTTCAGACAACCCTCCTTCACTACTCACAATAACTTACAAGCTGCAACCTTTCCAACACCCACTTCCACAAGTAAACTTAAAAACAAGTGATTTTATATTTCCCAGTCATTTAGTTCCTGGGGGTGTACCTACGACGATCAGTCTCTCCTCCTTATCACCATTCTTCCTGTAACCCAGTTCCTTGTTCCCTATAGCTTTCAACAGCAGACAACAGAATTTTTGTGTTTTTTTGTTTGTTTGTTTGTTCCCCTGCTCCACCTCTCAGTGGAAAAAGAGCTGTTTTCTATAGGAAAGGAAAATACCTACACTGCTATTAATGTAGACAAAGTATATAAACTCTCACTGCAGACATACTCTCAAAGCCCTCAGGTCTTGTTCTTGTTTTCCAACAGAGTGGATCTGTCAATACAGACCTGCCAACCATCTCCCCAGAATTAAACGATGCCCTAAATTTCTTCATTTATGGTGAAGTACTGGGAAGAATATGGGGAGGGAAGGGCAGCAAAGGCAGTTTCATCTCTTTATTTACTGATGGCAGTCAAGGGTGTGGCTGGAACTTAGTATAAATCAATGGCAATCAAAGAGGCAGATTTTCTTAGACTTTATGTGAGGCATAGAGGAAAAGCCAGTTTGTGTGTGGATGAGTAACATGTATGTGCACTAGGCATATACGTATTTCTTGCCCTGTTCTAATCTGCTTTAGGGCAACTTCAAGGACACAGATTACATACTATACTAGATATACATGCAAAATAATAAAAATGAAGCCAAGGAGCACGTATGTATATGTAAGTCATAATTCAAACCCTAATTAAAGAGAATCTGTGTAATGTGTAATCTTGGTTACATAATAATGAGGAAAGAGGTCAAAACTGAACCCAGGAGAAACAGAGATTAGGTGAAGGAAAATCAGGCAATGAAGCCCTAATCCTGGGTTCAAATACCAGTTCTGCCATTTACTTCTGGCAAGTAGTTTCCACTTTTCAAGTTTCAATTCCTCACAGATAAAAGTGAGAATACTTCCCCTTAGAGTGTTGTTTTCCAGATTAAATGACATGTTCCTAAGGTCACAGGGGATCACAACTTCTGTACCAGAGCTCTGGTTTTATACCATGTTCAGAAATTCAGATGGTTGGGCATCCCAGAGTTCTCAGCACTCTGGGTCTGAAGGACAGAATACAGGCACACATCCATGACCCCAGACCCAAGCAGCAAGGGACAGAGACAAGCTGGCCTCAAAGGAGTGAGAGAATTGAGAAACCCCAGGGGTCTGTAACCTGATTTCCAATTGCTCCAGGTTGGAAGAAACTTTAGGACAGCAGTTTCCAAAATGGGACCAGCAGAATCCACATCATCTAGAAACATGTCAGAAATACAAATTGTCAGGCCTTATTTCATACATTCTGAATCAGGAAGTCTGAGTGTCTGGGCTGGCAATTCAAGTTTAAGAACCAAAGCCTTAGGAGATAAGAGTTTTACTTCATTACGTTCAAGTATAATATCTGTTTAATATATTTAATATTAATATATTAAATATATTTAATATATAACATCTGTATAATATCTGTTTCAAGTCAGAGTTTTGAAAAGAATAAAAAAAAGAATACCAGTATCTCTCTAGTCCTGCTCTGCAAGTCAGTAATGAATTCACACGCCCTCTGGCTCTTCTGGCCACCCAGCAATGCTTGCTGCCTCCTCAGACCACTAGAGGTATGGTCAATTCCTGATACAGTCAAAAATGTCACAAGCATGCTGATCAAATCGCATGGGAGGATTTGTGGACAGAAGGCAATTTGGAGGGTGTAATCCTCTTAGAATGAAAGAAGTGTGGAAAAAGAAAAAAATCACCTACTGGAGTGTGGAAATAAGGTCCACAGTGGAAGGATGACGTGAAAATGCATCCTTTTACATTTACAGAGTTTAGAGTGATAATCTAACTATTCTAAAGGGAATAGGACAAATATTATAACCAAAAATATCCTTTGGAAACTTTGTATTGTTATTAGACACAATGTATATCATTTGCTTGGTTTTATGTGTAACATGATATTCCTCTGTAATTATAAGACTTACTTAATTTCTAAAACTCATAAAGATTATGGTGGAAAAAATTAGAAATGCTGCTTGCTGTTGAATGAGTTTATACATAAGTCAGTAAGTCTGTGCCATAGGTACTTTTCAGTGTGTTTTATATTCTGTTTGATAATTGCAGTTTTAATTGATTGTTGTGACTTTTACAATCATCTTAACACCTTGCAGGAGGTGCAGCCTTCTGCCGGTGAATATAGAGTGATCTTAGCTTTGGTGCAACATTAGCATACAAGAGGAACTCTTAGGCATTGCAATTTGTAGTTAGTATGGATTTTCTTTCCAGGTTGGTAACTGGAGACAGCATTCCTTATAGAACAGTACAGGATAATGAAATCTGCCCATTAATCACAAATCCTGTATTTTAGCTTCCATTGTAATTGTAGCTCTTATTCACCAAGCCTATTTTGCCTCCCCCCTTTTTTCTCCATTTTCTCCCATCCATCTCTCAGAAAACTGGTGCAAATGCAATCAGATAAACATGCAAATAAATGAAAAGGAAGAAAATGCAAGAGCTTCATAAACTCAAACTCTGGCAATTCTGGAGTTGATTTGAGTGTAGGGAAGGAGGTTGGGGAGAAGGTCACCAGGTAAAATGGTTTGCCCTATTTGAGTATGTAACCCCAATTTCAGACACTGGCAGGCAGGAAGACAAGCAGAAATAAGTAGTTGCTGCTGGATATGTAGAAGAGACACATGTTATCTCAATTTTGACAGAAATATCACATAAAAGGAATCATATGTCATGAAACATTGTAATGAGAATGAACATTGGGAATCATCTAATCCAACCCTTTCTCATTTTATGAGCAAAGATATTGAGACTCAGGAGATTTAATATTTGCCCAGGATTACACAGCTTGCCAGTGGCTTAGTGAGAATTAGCACTTTCCCCCTGACTCTAATATATTGTTCTTGCCACTGTATCATTCTGCCCCTAGCCTTCAGGTAGAGCTAACCAAGGACCCGACTGCACCAGAAGTCAGAGAACTGAAGCTCCTGATCGGAGTTTTCCCACTACATTCTTCTCTCTGTGTCTGTGTTTGGCTGAAATCTAATCATTACACGCTTAAACCATGTACACTTCTTCAGGTGGTGACCCACAGATCTGCCTTGAGCATACTCTTAGGACAAGACATTTTTCTTTCAGGGGCTTGTACTAGCCTTGTAGGGATGCTGCAAGTAGGAAGCTCTCAACTAATTAGAAAAATAAAAATAAACTATGATTCCTAGGATTCAAAGAGTCAGATACAGATTTTAAGATTTTCAAACTCATAAAAAGATGAGACAGAAATATTTATAAGATATTTAATTCCTCAGTGACTGCCTTCCAGGCCCAAATGGCATGAAAGTCAGTTAATCTGTAAATGTTCCATATGCAAGAGACTCTCCAATAATCTATTTTTCTAAGGGCTCTGCTGTTCAAAACTCTACAGTGTCTCCCTCGCACAGAATAAAAACTAAAGTTCTTAGACTGCACGGTAGGTTTTTTAAAATAATCTGTTTAACACCATTTAAATAATATTAATTACTTGCTCTTGTAAAACCCATGCTGTATTAACTACCTATTACTGTGAAACAAATTAGCCCAAAACGTAGTGGCTTAGAACAACAATAAACACCCACAGTGATTCTGCGGGTCAGGAATCTGAGAGCAGCTTTACTGGCTGCTTCTGGTTCAGGGTCTCCCATGGCGTTGCAGTCACCTGAAAGCTTGAGTAGAAGTGGAAGATCTGCGGCCAAGATGGCTTTCCCACAGCCTTGCTGCGGGCACCTCCCCAAAGGAATGCTGGTCTCTTAGGGCATGGCAGCTATTTCCCTTCAAAAACAGAGACTTGGGAAAGTTAGCTTCAAGCTACAAGGTCTGTTTTGACCTAGCCTCAAAATCGGACATCATCATCTCTGTAATATCCTATCAGTAACACAGGCCAGCCCAATCCCATTTGGTAGGGGACTACACAAAGGTGTCAATACCAGTAGGTGGGATTGTAGGAGGGCTATTGAGGCTAGCTACTGTACACACCATACCAGCCGGGTTACTGGAGGCTAGCTACTGTACACACCATACCAGCCACCACACTCTGCCATGTTGCCACATGGTTGGCCCCTCTGCTTCCTGCTCATATTAAAATGGTTGGGGAAAAAAGCACGTGATCTAGAGTTAGTGAAACTGGGTTCAATCTCAGCCAGTCAAAGCCTGGAGTCTGATTATGAGCCAATCTCTTAGTTTTACCTCCTATATCTATAACAGAAATACTATAATCCCTACTGAAAAAAGTAAGTGTGGTTACTAAATGAAGTTCAGTATAGAAAACTACTTTGTAGACTGCAGGTAAGTAAAATTCTTTTTCAACCACCACTTTCCTTCTAGGCCTGCCTGTACACCACTGTTTCTTAAACTGTCTCCTCTCCACTGAAAGTCCCAGTGTCCTCTTCTCAGTTCTGACAGCACCATATGTAATTCCTACACAGTCTTCTCACATTGTGCGTTTATTATAAGTATTTGTTTAAATAAAATTCACTCCTACTAGCTTATACATTTCTTCAGGTCAGAATCTCTCATATCACTGTCTATTACAAAATAGTCAATACATGTTTGATTAATCAAACTAGCATGCCTTTATCCTTTAATCACCATCCAAAGAGACAGGAAGGACTTTCTGCACACACAGTCCACGGGATACACATGATAGAACAGAGAAAGGTTAATTTTAGTTCTAGACAGTCAGAGTATCTTGACGCCTACGATGGAGAAAATAGTTTGGCACTCTGGAACATGTCTCAGATATCAAAAGCTGAGCTCCTATGATAAATGATGATTTTTTGAGAACTGAGGAACACATGCCCAGCCAGTTTATCCCTCCACTGACTCCTCCACTGAGGTGTTTTGGAATAAGAGTGCAACAGGCAGAATTCTAAAGATGTACCTCCCCTGACATTTCCTGTTCCTGGCTACTAATCCAGCCATTAATCTTGGTATTGCTCTTTGGGGACTTCACAGATGATATTAAGGTTACTCATAAGCGACCTTAAGACAGAGGTGTTATCTGGGTGGGTCCAATATAATTACCTCAGTCAGAGAAGTCAGGGAGAGGCACAGGAAAAGGAAGGCAGAAAAGATGAGAAAGGAGGAAAGGTCAGAGAGATTCAAAATGTGAGGACTCAACCCACCATTGCTGCCTTTGAAGATGGAAGAAGGGAGCCATGAGCCAAGGAAAGAACAACCCCCAGTTGACATGCAGCAGAGAAATCCGGGTCTCGGGCATACAAAGGCAAGAAACTGGGAACTTCTATGAACCAAGTAAGCCTGAAGTGAACCTTGATTATGGTCTTATAAAACCCAAGTCTGTGAAGTCAGTTAAGTCACCCTGGACTCCTAACACAGCACTGTAAGATAATAAAAGGCATGTTATTGAGCTGCTAAATGTCCAGTAATTTGTTATGGCAGCAATGGAAAACTAATGCAAAGAGTAAGAGGGTTTCTGAAAAGAAAACAGAGCCTTCTCTCCCTATCTGCACTTAGAACCGAGTCTACGTGGATGGGGGATAAAGCAAAAGAAACCTCAGGTGAGTTCAGAAGCTGAGAGAAGCTTAGCACCCAGCAGGATCCGGAAGGATGGAATTTCTGGCAGCACAAGGAGAGCAGGGACATGCATGGGGGCCTCCATACAGGTCTGTGCTTTCCAGTGAGGTGAAGGAGAAAACCAAGAGTTTCCCGCAAAGTATCAGAGAGGAAGGCCTGAGGTATCAGCAGGGTCTGGGGCCTGGAAGGCAGAATGAAAACTTTCAGCTGTGCACTCGGCAGGACCAAAGACTGCTGGAAACCCTACATCTGAATGAAAGCGTCACAGATCTCAAAATAACACCTAATCCGAAGAAACTTACCCTGAGGGAGAAGCAAAGTAGAAAGCAGAAGGAAAGAAACCCAAAATCAACTGAGTGTTTGCTCAAACTAGAGAATGATGGGAAGTGTCTGGAAGTTTCTGAATTTATCATTAAGTTGGCAAGATTTCATTTTCAGTCAAAAGAGAAAAATGGAGGCTCAAGGGTAAGAAAATTTGGTTATATACAAAGTTTTATTTTGTATACCAAGTCTGTGACTGATGATAATTGCCAGAGACAGATGCCTTTATCAAAGTTATTATCTTCCAAAAGCCATACTTCACATTCACCCTATAATTTAATATCCATAATAACCCTCCAAGCCTAGCACTGCTATCATCTCTATTTCATAAGTAGAGAAACCAAGACTAAGAGACATGCAGAAAATAGTCCAGAACGTGACAACTGGCAAATGGTAGATTCCAGATTCAAATATCTACCCACCTAGTATTTCCTCTTTGAATTCCTTTCAGTGAGTGTGCAGAAGGGATGCTACTATTTATGAAAGCATTGATAAATTCATCTGTGATTATACTATCTATAAGATGACTTTTATGAATTCTTTGGTATCTCAATAATAGCAACAGCATCTGTTAACTTATCTTGAAAACACAGATGTGCCAAGCAGCTCTAAGTGGCTTTTGTGGATCATTTAAAAATTATGATTTTCTCCTTTTTGTAGATGAGAAAAGTGAGCCCCTGACTTGTCTGAGTACACAGAGTAAGAGGCAGGGCAGAGATCTGAACCCAGGCACTCTGAATCCAGTCTTCGTGTTTACCCATGGGCTGCACAGCATTCTTACCTTGAGTCACCCTTAAGACCTAGAGGTCAACAAGAAATGCTACACTGGCCCAGAGAGAGATTCTGGAAGCAGCATGGAGGGGTGTTTAGAGAAGAGCATTGTTACACTCTATGACTACGCTTATTAAGGTTTAGCTGTCCCTGAAGTTATCTATCTTGCTTTTCTTAACCTACTTCATTGCTTTGATGCTTAAGAGACACCATCAATTCAATAACAGCTACTGAGGTTATAAGCAAACACATTTATTATAAGTCATATTCAAAGTTAAGAAATATTAAAAGTGTCAATAATAAGGATATGTATTTATATTTTTCAGCTTATACCAACTCCTGAAAAAAAACAAATTCAAGTTCATTTATCTAATACTTTCTAAAAGCCAAGACTTGGAGTCAGAGATAAATGACACAGTCCTGGTCTCACTGGACTCACAGGAACACTTTAGCCAACAGCATGTGACACTAAGTGAGCAAACTGGAGGATCGACTAGCTGGAAGGGGACAGGCTATAATGGAAAGCTTTCTGGAAGAAGCCATGCTATCAGAATTCAATTTGTAAGGATCTGAAAGCAAAGAGGTGGCCAAGATTTTAAAAAGAAGAGGCTATGGCTTATTTAAGGGGCTGTAAACACGGCTGAAAAACTTATTTCACTGACTTCTGCTAAACTAACTCCTGAATTAACACTCTCCATTCTCTCTGAAAGACATCTTGACACTCAAGCCAAATACTAATGGATTCTTTCCAGTGAGCCTGGGTGCGACTTGATGTCGCACCCAGGTGAGGGAAATGTTTGCCAAGAGTCACTTATATTGGTTCCCAACATTTGTATGCCAGTTGTGCTTGGCTTTATAATCAAATTAACTTAATTAAACATTATATTATTTAATTAAATATAAGTCAGCAAAATATGAATGTGAAAAATAAGAGTTACTGTTTCTAAGAAAACTAGGTTGAATCTTTCAAAACGACTCAAAAAGACTGGCTACCAAAAAGTTACTGTCAAATTACAAGTGAGTGAGATGGCTATAAAAGACTGGAAAATATAACAACCTAGAAGATTCTGCTCTTTTATTCACTCTACTTGAAAGAAACTCAATTGAAATCATGAGACATATTATGGGTGTGGTTACCCAAGCAAACTGATGAGGTACTTTGACAAGTAGAGCCACATTCAAGGCAAAGGCTTTGGCTCTGTATCAAAAGATTGCTGAAGAAATGTGAACATGTTTTAAGTTAAAATAAAAAATTTTAATGTATCATTTTTAGGTCTGTATTTTAACCAATATTTATATTAAAAATTATGTCTCAGATCAGAAGGTTTCCACTGTAATTTCGGAAGACTGAAGCCAGGATTATAAATAGGCAAGTATCAACAGATGAGGCTAGAGAAGTCGGCAATATAACCGCAGTCTGCACACACGCAAGAACATGTAGCTTCACACGGAGAACACAGAAGAGACACTGGTGTGATCAGATTCCTGGCTGAGAAAGATAATATGGGAAACACGGAGAATGCTTTGGAGACTCAAGACTACATGCTGTTGAAGTAAATGATGAAGCTTTAACTGAGGCTGGTATAGTGAGAGGAACAAAATTTGCAGTCAGTGCACAAGGTAAAGTACCCAGTGAGCTGGTCCAACAGTGGTGAAGTGGTATGGCAATGGGAGCCGTCACTGCAATCTATGGACAATATCTGGAACAGGGGACTCGAACTCTACATATTTACAATTTGAAAGAGGACTCTTTTGGGGGGTTTAAGCAAACCCTAATGCTTCACCACTTTATTGATTACATCACACGGCCCCCTTGATAAGCATCTATCTAGGCTGAAATTCTCACCTTTTTCAGTCCATCCCCACAGAGCAGTCCTGCTCTATCCTTAATTTACTTGGTCTTTCTCAGGTTGACTCAAACTCTAACAAGAAGGTTTAGGTAAGAAACCTAAATTAAATATCCTTACAATGGGAACTCCACAGCTAGTCCTTTATAAAGTCATGGATGAGATCATTGCAGCATCCATACAGGGTAATGGATATAAGGCTTATCTTCCTTTACTAACAGATCTAGTCATAAGAAAATAACAGTAAACCACATGTTTGTCTCACTGGATAATTACTGAATGATGAAACACTACAAATAAAGCTACATATAAATCTAACATTTAGATAGAAGTAAAAAAATAAAATAGGTAATAGTAAATGTAATCCATGTTAAGAAAACAATGTAAGTAATTTTAAAGCAATCTTTTCAGTGCCATCTATATACATACATGATTACTCAATAAACATAAAGGCAAAATGACAAAAACTGCACATGAAATGATATTTTCACTTTATAATAAAATAAATT
Organism: Madoqua kirkii; assembly: GCA_006408675.1. Classification (NCBI taxonomy): domain Eukaryota; kingdom Metazoa; phylum Chordata; class Mammalia; order Artiodactyla; family Bovidae; genus Madoqua; species Madoqua kirkii. Next base: position 28,908 of record SJYC01009243.1, read on the forward strand.
TATAAGGCAGCTAATAATAAACAAAGTGGTTACACATATATTTCATTCATTAATTTACCTCCTATGGTAAAGACATTGTCATACCATATATGAAAAAACAGACTATATAATATTTTCTAAATTTATTCTTTAAAAACATCACCATTTATTTTTCTAAATCCTTAAAAAAAAATAGTAAGTTGAAGGGTGGCATGTTACAAACATGCAGAGGGCATACAACAGAAAATCAATGCTCAGTAAAAGCATCCAGATTGGGTTATTATCAACTCCTCTGTGATTGTATTTACAGCACAAAACCACAATAAATGCATTCTGGAAATACTACAGAAAGAACATTAAGATATTTAAAAATGGTCACATTAGACTTTCATCAGAAGTCTAAACCCCACAGACTAGGGAATGCACTATCAGATTTTTCAGCACAAATTTTGCAGGACAGAAAAGAATGGCACAATGTAATTAAAGTACTAAAAGAAGAAAACTTCCAATTAGGAACACTCTACCCAGAGCAAATTCATTATTCAGAACTGAAAAATTTTCAGACAAGCAAAAATTAAAGGAGTTCAAATTGTGCAGTAGTTTGAGCATTCTTTGGCATTACCTTTCTTTGGGATTGGAATGAAAACTGACCTTTTACAGTCCTGTGGCCACAGGTGAGTTTTCCAAATTTGCTGGGATATTGAGTACAGCACTTTCATAGCATCATCTTTGTACAAAAAAAGAGTTTCACAACCCAGATAATCATGATGATGTGATCACTAATCTAGAGCCAGACATCCTGGAATGTGAAGTCAAATGGGCCTTAGAAAGCATCACTATGAACAAAGCTAGTGGAGGTGATGGAATTCCAGTGGAGCTGTTTCAAAGCCTGGAAGATGATGCTGTGAAAGTGCTTCACTCCATATGCCAGCAAATTTGGAAAACTCAGCAGTGGCTACAGGACTGGAAAAGGTTAGTTTTCATTCCAATTCCAAAGAAAGGCAATGCCAAAGAATGCTCCAACTACCGCACAATTGCACTCATCTCATATGCTAGTAAAGTAATGCTCAAAATTCTCCAAGCCAGGCTTCAGCAATACATGAACAATGAACTCCCTGATGTTCAAGCTGGTTTAAAAAAAGGCAGAGGAACCAGAGATCAAATTGCCAACATCTGCTGGGTCATGGAAAAAGTAAGAGAGTTCCAGAAAAACATTTATTTCTGCTTTATTGATTATGCCAAAGCCTTTGACTGTGTGGATCACAATAAACTGTGGAAAATTCTGAAAGAGATGGGAATACCAGACCACCTAACCTGCCTCTTGAGAAATCTGTATGCAGATCAGGAAGCAGCAGTTAGAACTGGACATGGAACAACAGACTGGTTCCAAATAGGAAAAGGAGTCCATCAAGGCTGTATACTGTCACCCTGCTTGTTTAACTTACACGCAGAGTACATCATGAGAAACGCTGGGCTGGAAGAAGCACAAGGAGGAATCAAGTTTGCTGGAAGAAATATCAATAACCTCAGATATGCAGATGACACCACCCTTATGGCAGAGAGTGAAGAGGAACTAAAAAGCCTCTTGATGAAAGTGAAAGAAGAGAGTGAAAAAGTTGGCTTAAAGCTCAACATTCAGAAAATGAAGATCATGGCATCCGGTCCCATCACTTCTGGGAAACAGATGGGGAAGCAGTGGAAACAGTGTCAGACTTTATTTTGGGGGGCTCCAAAATCACTGCAGATGGTGACTGCAGCCATGAGATCAGAAGACACTTACTCCTTGGAAGAAAAGTTATAACCAACCTAGATAGTATGTTCAAAAGCAGAGACATTACTTTGCTGACTAAGGTCCGTCTCGTCAAGGCTATGGTTTTTCCTGTGGTCATGTATGGATGTGAGAGTTGGACTGTGAAGAAGGCTGAGCACCAAAGAATTGATGCTTTTGAACTGTGGTGTTGGAGAAGACTCTTGAGAGTCCCTTGGACTGCAAGGAGATCTAACCAGTCCATTCTGAAAAAGATCAGCCCTGGGATTTCTTTGGAAGGAATGATGCTAAAGCTGAAACTCTAGTACTTTGGCCACCTCATGTGAAGAGCTGACTCATTGGAAAAAGACTCTAATGCTGGGAGGGATTGGGGGCAGGAGGAGAAGGGGACGACCAAGGATGAGATGACTGGACGGCAACACTGACTCGATGGACGTGAGTCTGAGTGAACTCTGAGAGATGGTAATGAACACGGAGGCCTGACGTGCTGCGATGGGGTTGCAAAGAGTCGGACATGACTGAGTGACTGAACTGAACTGAAACTGACATTACAAAAACCTTAAGTTAAAAGGACTTATGTTGAAAAGAGCTAATTAGTAGCAAGCTCACATGTGAAAGAATAAATCTCACTGGAAAAGTAAATATATAGTAAAGATAATGATTAATTACTTATAAAGCTAATGTAAAGGCTGAAAGATAAAACCAGTAAAAGTAACTATGATTATAATAATTAGTTATGGAATACACAAAATAAACTTAAAATATGACACAAAAACTTAAAATATGTAGAAGGTGAGTAAAAATCTTGAGTTTATAAAAACACTTAAGTTCGTATCAATGTAAAATAGACTGTATAAATAAAAGTTGTTATATGTAACCCTCATATGGCAAACAGAAAAAAGATAAAGAGAAATAAATAAATATAAACATAACCATTAAAGAAAGTCAAATGACAAAAGAGGAAAGAAAAGAAAAAGGAACAGATATGTTCACTTCAGTAGCATCTATACTAAAATTGGAACCGTACAGAAAGATTAGCATGGCCCCATGCAAGGATGGCAGGCAAATGTGTGAAGTGTTGCATATTTTTAACAAAGCAATAGAAGATTTAAGGAAGAAACACACATAGGTGAAGAATACAATAACTGGAAAGAAAAATACACTAGAAGGCATCAATAGCTGAATAACTGAGGCAGAAGAATGAATAAGCAAAATGGAACACATAATGCTGGAAATCACTGCCATGGAACAGAAGAAATAAGAATGTAAAGAAAGAGAACCAGTCTCAGGGACCTCTGGGACAACACTAAACACATGTGTATTAGCATTATAGGGGTAAAAGAAGGAGAAGAGATAGCGAAAGAGCATTAGAAAGTATTTGAAGAGGTTAGAACTGAAAACTTTCCTAACATGAGAAAGGAAATACTCACTTGAGTGCAGGAAGTGCAGAGTCCTATAAAAGATAAACCCAAGGAGAAACACACTAAGAAACATATTAATCAAACTGACAAAAATTAAAGACAAAGAAAAAATAACAGCAACAAGGGAAAAGCAACAAACAACATATAAGGAACCCTTGGTAAGGTTATCAGCTGATCTGTCAGCGGAAACTGCAGGCCAGAAAGGAGTGGCATGTCATCTTTAAAGTGATGGAGAGGGAGAAGAAGACGGTGGGATGATTTAGGACAATGGCATTGAAACACGTATAATATCACATAAAAAACGAATTGCCATTGCCAGTCCAGGTTCGATGCAGGATATAGGATGCTTGGGGCTGGTGCACTGGGATGACCCAGAGGGATGGTAAGGGTGGGGACATAGAAGGTGGGTTCTGGATGGGGAATATGTGTACACCTGTGGCAGATTCATGTTGATGTATGGCAAAACCAATACAATTTTGGAAAGTTACCCTCTAATTAAAATAAATAAATTTAAATTAAAAAAATAAAGTGATGAAAAGGAAACACAACCAAGAATATTCTACCTAGCAAGGTTCTCATGCAGATTTGAAACAGAAATCAAAAGTTTTTAAGACAAGCAAAAGCTAAGAGAATTTAGCATCAGAAAACCAGCATTACAACAAATCCTAAAGGAACTTATCTAGGTGGAAAAGAAAAGACCACAAATAGACTCAAGAAAATTATGAGCTGGGAAACTCACCAGCAAAGGGAAACATAAAGGTAGGAATCATCCCTACACAAATTTGATATCAAAACCGGCAAACAGGAGAGGAGGAGAGCACCAATGCAGAATACTGGAACAGCACTTGAAATTAAGACTAGCAAACTAAAACAACTTTGTCTATATAGAGACTGCTCTATCAAAACCTTATGGGAACCAAAACCCAACATCTACAATAGATACAGACACAAAAGAGAAAAAGTCATCCAAAACCTGCACTAAAGATAGGTATCAAATCACAAAAGATGAGAAGAAAAGAGGAAAGGAAGGAAAAAGCCATTCAAAAAATCCAAAATAATTAAGAAAATGGCAATAGGCATATAAGTAAATACCTTTAATGCTCCAACCAAAAAAAAAAAAAGAAAAAACAAAACATGGACTGACTGGCTGAATAGATAGAAAAATGAGGCCCATATGCATGTTGTCTACAACAGACCCACTTCAGATCTAGGGACACATACAGACTGAAAGTGAGGAAACAGAAAAAAGTATTCCATGCAAATAGAAATTTAAAAAAAAGTTAGAGGAGTTATTACTCATATCAGAACAAACAAACTTCAAAATAAAGAATGTTACAGGAGACAAGATGGGCACTACATAATAATCAGCGCAGTCAACGGAGCAGAAGTAGATGTATTTTGGGAATCCCCTTGCTTTTGCTATGATCCAGCATTTGTTGGGGAGAAGGCAATGGCACTCCACTCCAGTACTCTTGCCTGGGAAATCCCACTGATGGAGGAGCCTGGTGGGCTGTAGTTCATGGAGTCGCTAAGAGTTGGACACAACTGAGTGACTTCTCTTTCACTTTTCACTTTCATGCACTGGAGAAGGAAATGGCAACCCACTCCAGTGTTCTTGCCTGGAGAATCCCAGGGATGGGGGAGCCTGGTGGGCTGCGGTCTCTGGGGTCACACAGAGTCGGACACGACTGAAGCGATTTAGCAGGAGCAGTAGTAGCAGCATATATTAGAAATTTGATTTCTGGTTCCTCTGCCTTTTCAAAATCTAGCTAGTACATGTGGAAGTTATCATTTCACATACTGCTAAAGGACTGAAGGATTTTGAGCATGATCTTGCTAGGATGTGAAATCAATGTAATCGTATGGTAATTTGAACATTCTTTGGCATTTCCTTTTTTGGGGATTAGAATGAAAACTGACCATTTTTCAGTCGTGGGACCACTGCTGAGTTTTCCAAATTGCAGGCATAATGAGTACAGCACTCTAACAGCATCAGTTCAGTTCAGTTGCTCAGTTCAGTTCAGTTCAGTTCAGTTCAGTTGCTCAGTCATGTCCGACTCTTTGCGACCCCATGAATCGCAGCACGCCAGGCCTCCCTGTCCATCATCATCTCCCGGAGTTCACTCAGACTCACGTTCATTGAGTCAGTGATGCCATCCAGCCATCTCATCCTCTGTCGTCCCCTTCTCCTGCCCCCAATCCTTCCCAGCATCAGAGTCTTTTCCAATGAGTCAACTCTTCTCATGAGGTGGCCACAGTACTGGAGTTTCAGCTTTAGTATCATTCCTTACAAAGAACACCCAGGGTTGATCTCCTTCAGAATGGACTGGTTGGATCTCCTTGCAGTCCAAAGGACTCTCAGGAGTCTTCTCCAACACCACAGTTCAAAAGCATCAATTCTTCAGTGCTCAGCCTTCTTCACAGTCCAACTCTCACATCCATACATTACTACAGGAAAAACCATAGCCTTGACTAAATGGACAGTTGCTCAGTTACATCCAACTCTTTGTGACACATGTATGGCAGCACACCAGGTTTCCCTGTCCATCACCAACTCCCAGAGCTTACTCAAACTCACGCCCATCAAGTCAGTGATGCCATCAAACCATCTCAGCCTATGCTGTCCCCTTCTCCTCCTGTCTTCAGTCTTTCCCAGCATCAGGGTCTTTTCTAATGACTCAGTTCTTCATATCAGGTGGTCAGAGTACTGGAGCTTCAGTTTCAGCATCAGTCCTTCCAATGAATATTCAGGACTAATTTTCTTTAGGATTGACTAGTTTGATCTCCTTGCAATCCAAGGGACTCTAAAGAGTCTTCTCCAACACCACAGTTCAAAAGCATCAGTTCCTCAGTGCTTAGCTTTCCTTATGATACAGCACTCACATCCATACATGACTACTGGAAAAATCATAGCTTTGACTGTATGGACCTTTGTCAAAAAAATAATGTCTTTGCTTTTTAATATGCTGTCTAGGTTTGTCACAGCTTTTCTTCTAAGAAGCAAGCATCTTTTAATTTCATGGTTGCAGTCACCATCTGCAGTAATTTTGGAGCCCACGGAAAAAAGTCTGTCACAGTTTCCATCGTTTCCCCATTTATCTGCCATGAAGTGATGGGACCAAATGCCATGATCTTTGAATGTTTTGAGCGATCTTTGATCATTTTTTGAATGTTGAGTTTTAAGCCAGCTTTTGCACTTTCCTGTATCACTTTCATCAAGAGGCTCTTTAGTTCCTCTTTGCTTTCTGCCATAGGGGTGGTGTCATCTGCATATCTAAAGTTATTGATATTTTTCCCAGAAATCTTGATTCCAGCTGTGCTTCATCCAGCCCAGCATTTCACATGATGTACTCTGCATAGAAGTTAAATAAGCAGCGTGACAATATACAGCCTTGATGTACTCCTTTCCCAATTTGGAACCAGTCCATTGTTCCATGTCTGCTTCTAACTGTTGCTTTTGACCTGCATACAGATTTCTCAGGAGGCAGGTAAAGTAGTCTGGTATTCCCATCTCTTTAAGAATTTTCCACAGTTTGCTGTGATTCACACAGTCAAAGGCTTTGGCATAGTCAATAAAGCAGAAATAGATGTTTTCCTGGAACTCTCTTGCTTTTTTGATGATCCAACGGATGTTGGCAATTTGATCTCTGATTCCTCTGCCTTTTCTAAATCCAGCTTGAACATCTGGAAGTTCTCAGTTCATGTACTGTTGAAGCTTTGCTTGGAGAATTTTGAGCATTACTTTGCTAGCCTGTGAGATGAGTGCAATTGTGTGATAGTTGAATGTCCTTTGGCATTGCCTTTCTTTGGGATTGGAATGAAAACTGACCTTTTCTAGTCCCGTAGCCGTGGATGAGTTTTCCAAATATGCTGCCACACTGAGTACAGCCAATCTCATTCTTTAGGATTTAAATAGCTCAGCTGTAGTTTCATTATCTGCACTAGTGCTGTTTGTAGTAACACTGCCTAAGGCCCACTTGATTTCATACTCCAGGATGTCTGGCTCTAAGTGAGTGATAACACCATTCTGGTTATCTGGATCATTAAGAGCTTTATAGTATAGTTTTTCTGTGTATTCTTGCCACCTGTTCTTAATCTCTTCTGTGTCCATTGGGTCTTTGGCATTTTTATCTGTTATTGTGCCTATCTTTGCATCAATGTTCCCTTGGTATCTCCAGTTTTCTTAAAGAGATCTTTCGTCTTTACCATTTTATTGTTTTCCTCTATTTCTTTGCATTGTTCACTTCAGAAGACTTCCTTATCTCTCTTTGCTATTCTCTGGAACTCTGCATTCAGCTGGGTATATCTTTCCCTTTCTCCTCTGCCTTTTTCTTTTTTTTTTTTCCTCAGCTATTTATAAGGCCTCCACAGACAACCAATTTGTCTTCTAGTATTGCTTTTTCTTGAGGATGATTTTGGTCACTGCCTCCTGTACAGAGTTATAACCTCCACCCATATTTCTTTGGAGAAGGCAATGGCAACCCACTCCGGTACTCTCCACGACTGCAGCCTCGGCTGCAGTCCATGGAGTCTTGAAGAGTTGGACACAACTGAGCGACTTCACTTTCACTTTTCAGTTTTTTGCATTGGCGAAGGAAACGGCAACCCACTCCAGTGTTCTTGCCTGAAGAATTCCAGGGACCGCAGAGCTTGGTGAGATGCTATCTATGGAGTCACACAGAGTCAGACACAACTGAAGTGACAGCAGCAGCAGCAGTATATTTCTTCAGACACACTGTCTACCAGATCTAGTCCCTTGAATCTATCTGTTACCTTCACTGTATAATCATAAGGGATTTGATTTAGTTCATACCTGAATGGCCTATTGATTTTCCCCTACTTTCTTCAATTTGAGCCTGAAATTGGCAATAAGGAGCTGATGATGTGAGCCATAGCTCCAGGTCTTGTTTTAGCTAACTATATAGAGCTTCTCGATCTTTGGATGCAAAGAACATAATCAATTTGATTTCAATAATGACCATCGTGTGATGTCCATGTGTAGAGTCATCTTTTGCCTTTATCCACAAACTGGGAATATTCTTAAAGAGACGGGAATACCAGACCATACTCCCTACCTCTTGAGAAACCTGTATGCAGGATAAGAAGCAAGAGTTAGAACTGAACATAGAACAACAGACTGGTTCAAAATTGGGAAAGAAGTACATCAAGGCTATATATTTTCACTCTGCTTATTTATCTTATATGCAGAGTACATCATACAAAATGCTGGGTTAGATAACTCACAAGCTGTAATCAAGATTTCTGGGAAAAATAACCTCACATATGCAGATAATACCACTTTAATGGCAGAAAGTGAAGAGGAACTAAAAAGTCTCTTTATGAAGGTAAAAGAAGACAGTGAGAAAGCTGGCTTAAAACTCAACATTCATAAATTGAAGATCATGGCATGTGGTCCTATTATTTCATGGCAAATAGATGGAGAAAATGTGGAAACAGCATCAGATTTCATTTTCTGGGGCTCCAAAATAAATGCAGCTGGTGACTGCGGATACAAAATTAAAATATGCTTGATCCTTGGAGAAAAGCTATGAAAAACATAGCATATTAATAAGTGGAGACACGACTTTGCTGAAAGATCTGTATAGCCAATGCTCTGTTTTTTCAGTAGTCATGTATGGATATGAGAGCTGGACCATAAAGAAGGCTGAGTATCGAAGAATTGATGCTTTTGAACTATGGTGCTGGAGAACTCTTCAGAGTTCTTTGGCCAGCAAGGAGATCAAACCAGTCAATCCTAAAAAAAGTCAACCAGAAATATTCATTGGAAGGACTGGTGCTGAAGCTGAAGTCCAATATTTTGGCTACCTGATTCAAAGAGCCAACTCACTGGAAAAGACTCCGATGCTGAGAAAGATTGAAGGCAGGAGGAGAAGGGGACAACAGAGGATGAGATGGTTGGATGGCATCACTGACTCATGAGTTTGAGCAAATTCATGAAGATAGTGAAGGACAGGGAAGCCTGGCATGCTACAGTCCATGGGGACGCAAAGAGTCAGACTCAACCTAGCAACTGAACAGCAACAACAATATAACAATCACAATCCAAGAAGAATATATAACAATTGTAAATACACAAGAACCCAACATAGAAGCACCTCAATATGTAAGACAAATACTAAATGACATAAAAAGAGATGGCATCGGTAACACAATAATACTGGGGGACTTTAATACCCCAGGACTTCCCTGGTGGTTCTGACAGTAAAGTGTCTGCCTGCAGTGTGCGAGACCCGGGTTTGATTCTTGGGTTGGGAAGATCCCCTGGAGAAGGAAATGGCAATACACTCTAGCACTCTTGCCTGGAAAATCTCATGGACAGAGGAGCCTGGAAAGCAGTAACCCATGGGGTTGCTGAGGGTTGGACACGACTGAGTGACTTAACTTCACTTCACTTCACTTTAACACCTCATACTCATCAAAGGACACATCATTCAGACAGAAAGTCGATATGGAAACATAGGCCTTAAATGACACATTAGACTTGATGGACTTAATTGATATCTACAGATAATTTAATCCAGAGGTAGCCAAACTTTTTTCTCAGGTGCATAGGGAACATTCTCCGGGATCACATCCTAGGACACAAAGCAAACCTTCGTAAATTTACAAATATTGTAATCATATCAAAGATCTTTTCCAACCACAATGCTATGAAATTAGAGATCAATTAAAGGAAAAAAAAACTGTAAGAAACACAAACACAAGTTGGGTAAACAATATGTTAGTAAGTAAACAATGATTTCATGCAACATTTCATGCAAAGATGGGCTCGATAAAGGACAGAAATGGTCTGGACCTAACGGAAGCTGAAGATATTAAGAAGAGGTGGCAAGAATACATGGAAAAA
>SJYC01009244.1:0-21752 GCA_006408675.1 Madoqua kirkii
AGGAGGCCTAACGTGCTGCAGTTCATGGGGTCGCCAAGAGTCGGACACAACTGAGCAACTGACCTAACTAAAACAATGATTACTTGTGAAATTAAAGAGATAATACCTAGAGACACATGACAATGAAAACACGATGTTTCAATACTTTTCAGACATAGTAAAAGAAGTTCTAAGAGGGAAGTTTATATCAATACAATCTTCACTCAGGAAAAATAAAAACCTCAAATAAACAACCTAACCTTACAACTAACCCTAACCCTCAAGAAACTAGAGGAAGCAACTAGAGAAAGAGGAACAAAACCCAAAGTTAGTAGAAGAAAGAAATTAAAACAATGATTACTTGTGAAATTAAAGAGATAATACCTAGAGACACATGACAATGAAAACACGATGTTTCAATACTTTTCAGACATAGTAAAAGAAGTTCTAAGAGGGAAGTTTATATCAATACAATCTTCACTCAGGAAAAATAAAAACCTCAAATAAACAACCTAACCTTACAACTAACCCTAACCCTCAAGAAACTAGAGGAAGCAACTAGAGAAAGAGGAACAAAACCCAAAGTTAGTAGAAGAAAGAAACCATAAAGATAAAAGCAGAAATAAAAAAACAGAGGTAAAAGAAAAACAACAGCAAAGATCAATGAAACTAAAGGCTGGTTCTTTGAGACAATAAACAAAATTGATAAGCCTTTAGCCAGAGTCATCAAGAAAAAAGGGAGAGAAATCAATAAAATTTTTTAATATAAATTTATTTTAATTGGAAGCTAATTACTTTACAATATTGTATTGGTTTTGCCATACATCAACATGAATCCGCCACGGGTGTACACGTGTTCCCCATCCTGAACCCCTTTCCCACCTCCCTTCCTGTACCATCCCTCTGGGTCATCCCAGTGCACCAGCCCCAAGCATCCTGTATCATGCATTGAACCTGGACTGGTGATTCATTTCATATATGATATTATACATGTTTCAATGCCATTCTCCCAAATCATCCCACCCTCTCCTTCTCCTACAGAGTCCCAAAGACTATTCTATACATCTGTGTTTCTTTTGCTGTCTCACATACAGGGTTACTGTTACCATCTTCCTAACTTCCATTCAAATCAATAAAATTAAAATGAGAAGTTACAACTGATAGTATAGAAATATAAAGGATCATAAGGGACTACCATAAGCAACTATATGTCAGTAAAATGGGCAACCTAGAAGACATGCAGAAATTCTTACAAACATACAACTTTCCAAGACTGAACAAGGAATAAATAGAAAATATAAACAGACCAAACAAGTACAGAAATCAGAATTATGATTTAAAAGTCTTCCAATAAACAAAAGTCCAGGACCAGATGGCTTCAAAAGTGAATTCTATCAAACTTTTGGAGAAGAGGAAACACCCACCTGTTATAAAATTTCCCAAAAAAAATTTCAGAGGAAGGTACACTCCCAAATTCATTCTATAAGGCCACCATCACCTTGATATCAACACCAGATAAAAAATACTCCCCTCCCCCCAAAAAAAGAGAGAGAGAGAAAGAAAATTACTGTCCCAAATCATCGATGTTGACAGAAAAATGCTCAACAAAATACTAGGAAATCACATGCAATAATACATTCAAAGGCTCATATATTATGATCAAGTGTATTTTATCCCAGGGATGCAATTCTTCAATATCCACAATCAGCGTGAAAGAAGCTGAAGAATAAAAACCATATGATCATCTCAATAGACACAGAAAGAGCTTTGGACAAAAGTCAACACTCATGTATGATAAAAGCTCTCCAGAAAGTGGTCTTAGATTGAACCTATCTCAACATAATAAAGGTCATATATGACAAACCCACAACTGATATCATGCTCAATGATGAAAAGCTGATTATTTCCTCTAACATCAGCAACAAAGCAAGGATGTCAATTTTCACCACTTTTATTCAACATAATTTTGAAAGTCCTAGCCACAACAATCAGAGAAGAAAAGAAATAAAATGAATTTAAATTGAGAGAAAAGAAGTAAAACCCCACTCCATATAGGAAATCCTAAATATGTGACCAGAAAACTATTAGCACTTTTCAGTGAATTTAGTAAAGTTGCAGGATACAAAATTAATACACAGAAGCCTCTTGTGCTACACACTAACAATGAAATATCAGAAAGAGAAATTAAGGAAACAATTTCATTTATTATCACATCAAAAAGAATAAAATACCTAGGAATAAATCTACCTGAGGAAACAAAAGGCCACTACTATGAAAACTATAAGACACTGATGAAAGAAATCAGAGATGACACATATAGACATATATACCGTGTTCTTGGACTGAAAGAATCAATATTGTCAAAATGACTATACTACTCAAGGCAATCTATGGCTTCAATGTAATCCTTACCAAATGATCAACAGCATTTTTCACAGAACTAGAGCAAAAACATTTTAAATTTATAAGAAGATACAAGAGACCCTGAATAGCCAAAGCAATCCTGAGAAAGAAAAACAGAGTTGGAGGAATTAGACTGCCTGACTTCAGACTACACTATAAAGCTACAGTCATGAAAACAGTATGGTACTCTTCTTAAATAAAGATGAATGGAATAGGATAGAACGCTTAGAAATAAATACATGCACCTATGGTCAATACATCTGTGGCAAAGGAGGCAAGAATGTACAGTGGAGAAAATGTAATCTATTCAATAAGTGGCACTGGGAAAACTGGACAGCTACCTATAAAAGAAAGATATTAGAACATTCTCTAACACCATACACAAAAATAAACTAAAAATTAATCAAAGATCTAAATGTAAGGCTGGACACTGTAAAACTCTTAGAGGAAAACACAAGCAGAATACTCTTTGACATAAGTCACAGTAATATATTTTTTGATCTACCTCATAGAATAATGAAAATAAAAATAAAAGTAAACAAAAAGCACCTAATTAAACTTAAAAGTTCCTGCACAACAAAGGAAACCATCAACAAAACAAAAAGACAACCAACAGAATAGAAAATATATTTGCAAACAATGTAACAGGCAAGGAATTAATCTCCAAAATACACAAACAGCTCATGCAGTGCTATGTCAGAAAAACAGACAACTCAATGAAAAAAATGGGCAGAAGATCTACAAATTTCTCCAAAGAAAACAGATTATCAACAAGCACATGGAAAGATATTCAACATCACTAATTATCGGAGCAATGCAAATCAAAACTACAGTGAGGTACCACCCCATATCAGTCAGAATGGCCATCATCAAAAAGTTTACAAATATTAAATGCTGGAGAGGGTACGGAGAAAAGGGAACTCTTCTACACTCTTGGTGGGAATGTAAACTGTACAATCACTATAGAGAACAGGGTGGGGCTTACTTAAAAAACTAAAAACAGAGCTACCATATGATCTGCAATCCCACTCCTGGGCATACATCAGGAGAAAAACATAAACTGAAAGGATATATGCACCTGAATGTGTACACAGCAGCACGGTTCACAAAAGCCGAAACACAGGAGCAATCTAAATGTCCATCAACAGAGGAAGGGACAAGCTAGATGTGGTACACATATACAATGGAATATTACTCAGTCATTTAAAAAAGAATGAAATAATGGCATTTGTAGCAACAAAGACGGACTCAGAGATTATCAAACTAAGTGAAGTAAGTCAGATAAAGAAACACAAATATCATACAATATCATTCATATGTGAAATCTAACTTTTCAAAAAGAGAGAAGTGAACTATTTACAAAACAGAAACAGACTTACAGGTTGAAAACAAACTTATGGTTTCCAAAGGGGAAACCTGGAAGGGAGGGATAAATCAGGAGCTTGGGATGAACAAACGCACTACTCTGTAAAATACAGATAACCACCAAGGACCTACTTTACAGCACAGAGAACTCTACTCAATATTCTGCAATAACCTAGATGAGAAAACAATCTAAAAAAGAATGAATATTTGTATGTGTATAACTGAGTCACTCTGTTATATACCTATGACTAACACAGCATTGTAAATTAACTATACCCAATAAAATTAAAGGATTAAAAAAAGAAAAGAGTCAAGAAAGGAACCACAAAAATAGCTACAAAGAACTAACAAAATGGCAATAACCACATCCCTAGCAATAATTACTTTAAATGTAAACACACTGAATTCTCCTATTAAAAGACAGAGTGGCTGAACAGATTAAAACACAAGATCTATCTATATGCTGCCTACAAGAGAGACAAATCAGATCAGAATACACAGACTTAATGTGAGGGGATGGCAAAAGGTATTCCATGCAAATGCAAACAGAAAGCTGTAGTGATACTTATGTGAGACCAAACAGACTAAAAAAAAAATACTGTAAGAGACAAAAAGTACATTACATAATGATAAAGGGATCAGTCCAAGAAAGCATGACAACTGTAAAAACACATGCGCCCAGTATAGGAGCAAGCACCTAAATAGATAAAGCAAACATTAATAAACCTAAAGGGGGAAATGGACAGCAACTCAGTAACAGTAGGAGACTTTAATACCTCAATTACATCAATAGACATATTACACAGAAAAGAAGTCAATAAGGAAATATTGGCCTTAAATGACACATTAGACCAAACAATCAATAGAAACAGAACGATCCATCCAAATGCAGCGAATACGTTCTTTTCAAGTGCACACGGAATATTCTCCAGGATAGATAGCATACTATCTATCTCAAAACAAGTATCAATAAATTCAAGAAGATTTAAATCTTATTAAACATCTTTTCTGACCACAACAATATGAAATTAGAAATCGACTACAAGAAAAAAACTGCAAAAAAGACCCAGAAACATGCACAGGCTAAACAATATGCTACTAAACAACCAATGGGTCAGTGAAGAAATCAAAGAATAAATCAAAACATACCTGGAGACACATGGAAATGGACACACAACAATCCAAAATCTATGGGATGTGGGAAAAAACATTTCTAAGAGAGGAAGTTTATAGCAATAAATGCCTGTCTCAAGAAACAAGAGGAGTTTCTAATAAACAACCTAATTTTATACCCCAAGGAACTAGAAAAAGAAGAACCAAAGAAGCCAAAAATTAGTAGAAGGAAAGAAATAACAAAGATAAGAGTAGAAATAAATGAAACAGAAACTGAAAGAAGAGAAAAGAACAATAAAACTAAGAGGTGGTTCACTGAAAAGAAAAATTGACAATCTTTTAGTGAGACTCACCAAAAGGGAAAGAGAGGACTCAAAGAAATAAAAAAATAAGGGAAAGATGTTATAACTGGTATCACAGAAATACAAAGAATCTTGAGACTACTATAAACAACTGTTACTGTTTGTTTGCTAAGTTGTGTCCAACTTTTTGCGACCCATGGACTGCAGGCCACAGTGCTCCTCTGTCCATGGGATTTCCTGGGTATGAACACACTGGAGTGAGTTGCCATTTCCTTCGCCAGGGGATTTTCCTGACCTAAGGATTGAGCCCATGTCTCCTGTTTGGCAGGTAAATTCTTTACCACTGAGACACCTGGGAAGCCCCATTTATGTGCCAATAAATTGGATAACCTAGAAGATAGATAAACTCCTAAAAACATAATTTACCAAGACTGAATCATGATGAAATAGAAACTCTGAACAGATCAATTTACTAGCAAGATGACTAAATTGGTAATAAAGAAAAACCTTCCAAAAAATGTAAGTCTAGGACAAGATGGCTTCACTTGTGAATTCTATCAAATATTTAAGGAATTAATACCAATACATTTTACAAGGTCTGCGTTACCCTGATATCAAAACCAAATGAGGATGGCATAAAAAAAAGAAAACTACAGGCCCAAATCCATGAAAAACAGATGAAAACTCCTCAACAAACATTATCAAACTGAATTAAACAATACATTAAAAGGATCATACACCATAATCAAATGGGATTTATGACAGTAATACAAGAATGGTTCAACATCTGCAAGTCAGTCAGTGTGATGTACCACATTAAAAAAGGGCAGGACAAAAATCATATGATCATTTTAATAGATGCAGGAAAGAGCATTTGAAAAAGTTAAACATCTGTTTATGATAAAAATAAACAAAACTATCAACAAAGCAGGTATAGAAGGAACATTTGTTGCTGTTCAGTCACTCAGTCATGTCCAACTCTTTGTGACCCATTGAACTGCAGCATGCCAGGCTTCCCTGTCCTTCACCATCTCCTGGAACTTGCTCAAACTCATGTCTATTGAGTCGATGATGCCATCCAACCATCTCATCCTCTGTTGTGCCCTTCTTCTCCTGCCTTCTATCTTTCCTAGCATCAGGGTCTTTTCCAATGAGTCAGCTCTTGGCATCAGGTGGCCAAAATATTGGAATTTCAGCTTTGGCATCAGTCCTCACAATGAATATTCACAACTGATTTCCTTTAGGATTGACTTGTTTGATCTTCTGACATACCCAAACATAATAAAGGCCATATGTGGCAAGCCCAAAACTAACACCACATCATACTCAACAGTGAAGAGTTGAAAGTTTTTCCTCTAAGAACAGGAACAAGACAAGATGTCCACTCCAGTCATTTTTATTAAACACAGTACTGGAAATTTTAGCCAGACAAATTAGGCAAGAAAAAAAGGCATCCAAATTGGAAAGGAAGAAGTAAAACTTGTTTCTATTTGCAGATGCCATGATACTGTATATAGAAAACTCTAGCAATTGTATCAAAAAATTGTTAGAACTACTAAGCAAATTCAGTAAAGACAGGATAAAAAATCAATATACAAAAGTCAGCTGCACTTTTATACAGTAATATGAACTATCAGAAAGAGAAATTAGAAAAATAATCCCAATTACAATTGTATCAAACAATAATATACCAAGGAAGGAAATAAACCAAGGAGGTGAAAGATTTCTATACTGAAAACCACAAGACACTGATGAAACAAACTGAAGAAAATACAAATAAATGGAAAGATATTCCACACATGAATTGAAAGAATTAGTATTGTTAAACTGGTCAAACTACCAAAAGCATCATACAGATTCAATCTAACCTCTATTAAAATACCAATGGCATTTTTCACAGAAATAATATAGTCTTAAAATTTGTATGGAAACACAAAAGATCTCAAATAGACAAAGTAAGTTTAAGAATAATAAAGCCGGAAGTATCACACTCTCTTATTTCAAATTATATTACAAAGCTGTAGTAATTAAAACAATGTGGTATTTGCATAAAAAGGACACATAAGTCTATGGAACAAAATAGAGGGCTCAGAAATTAATCCACACATATATGGTAAATTAATCTGTGACAAAGGACCCAAGAATATACAATGAGGAAAGGACAATTTCTTTAATAAAAGATGCTTGAAAAACTGGACGACTATATGGAAAAGAATAAAAATGGACAACTATCTCATAACATAAAAAAATTGACCCTAAATTGATAAAATACTAGAATGTAAGATGTAACACCATAAAACTCCTAGAAGATAGATGGTAAACTTCTTGACATAGGTGTTGATGATGATTTTTTGAATCTTCATCAAATGCAAAAGAATAAGAACAAAAATAAATAAGTGGGAATACATCAATGTAAAATGCTTCTGCACAGCAAAGGAAACCAGCAAAAAATGAAAAGAAAACCCATAGAATGAAAGGAAAAATGTGTAAATTATGTATCTGAAAAAGGACTAATCACTGATGTTTCTGAACTGTGGTGTTGAAGAAAAGTGAGAATCCCTTGGATTGCAAGATCAAACCAGTCAATCCTAAAGGAAATCAGTCCTGAATATTCACTGGAAGGCTGATGCTGAAGCTGAAGCTCCAATACTTTGGCCACCTAATGCACAAAACTGACTCACTGGAAGACTCTGATGCTGGGAAAGATTGAGGGCAGGAGGAGAAGGGGACAACAGAGGATGAGATGGTTGGATAGCATCACCAACTCAATGGACATGGGTTTGGGTGGACTCCGGGAGTTGGTGATGGACAGGGAGGCCTGGTGTGCTGTGGTTCATGGGGTTGCAAAGAGTTAAACATGATTGAGCAACTAAACTGAACTGGGGAAAAGAGACTTCAGAATACTATCAGTTGCAGGTCCCACACTCTAGAATTCAGGTAACAGTGGAGATGTTTCACAGCCCTCTGAGTGTGTCAACTAATCAATGAGAAAGAAATCTGCTGACTTCTCATTGCTGGTGTCTTATCAGTCTGGATCTGAAATGATTTATTTCTACCACTTAATTGTTTATAAATTCAAGGCTCAAATGATGGACTCCCCTCCCCGCCACTTCAACAGTCTTCAAAGAAGAATGCATTAGTTTAGTACAGAGGAAAAAACCTGAAAGCCTCCTCCTAAGGCAAGCCTTGTAATATTGAAGCTCTAAGTATTGCTGAAGTCACCATACTTTATAGACTAGTATTTTATTATTAAACAGGGACAGATCAGTTGAAACTTAGCAGGTGAAGGCACCAAATAATGTGTATTTTCAGAGAAGATCAAAACAAACATTTGTGTTCTTATGCTACCGTGATAGTTCTTAGATGACTCTCAAACCGAAGAAGTAGCACTTTATCAGAGCTTTCAGAAACAAGATTAGTAGGTATAGAGAATTAGGTAATATGCTCCTTCAGGTATGAGCCAAACTTTGTATAAAACTGGGGCCTGTAAACCAGAAGGCCATGTAAAAAACAGTGTTTATACAGTTCATGAATTTGAACTCCAGGTAGCAGAGCAGCATAGCAGAAGCATGCTGGGCGCATGAATTCGAACTCATTAATGAAATAAAAAAGAAAGTGCTAGTTGTTCAGTCACATCTGACTCTTCACTACCCCATGGTCTATACCCCAGGCAAGAATACTAGACTGGGTAGCCATTCCCTTCTCCAGAGGATCTTCCTGACCCACGGATCAAATCCAGGTCTCCTGCATTACAGGCAGATTCTTTACTGTCTGAGCCACCAGGGAAGCCTACTCCTTAATGAAATAAAAAGAATAAGTTATATAATTCCTTATACTTCCACACTTTATAAAAGTTTACAAACTATTTTATGTATTTTATATATACATATATATCATTTTTAATGAATACTTTTTACGGCCAATAAAGCTGCGATTATTATTTGTATTTTACAGATGGAAACTCTAAGGTTCAGAGAAGCTGGCTTGACCAAGGTCACAAAAAAGGCCAGAGTTCAAAATCAAGCCTTCAGATTTAACATGGTGCTTTCTCTCTACTGCCTTTTTCAGCCTAATTTGATTAAGTTTTGCCTAAGGGCAGGGGCTTCCCCGGTGGAGCCAGTGGTAAAGAATCCACCTGGCAATGCAGGAGAAGTAAGAGATGTGGGTTTCATTCCTGGGTCTGGAGATCTGGAGGAGAAAATGGCAATCCACTCCAGTATTCTTGCCTGGAGAATCCCATGGACAGAGATGCCTGGTGGGCTATAGTCTAGAGGGTCACAGAGAATCGACATGACTGAAGCAACCTAGCACACACACAAGGGTAGAAAATGATCTTGATAATCTTATAGTCTTCTTCAAACCAAAGAATTTGATCAGGTTGGTGGTGAATAGACTAAGAGTAGCAGTTAACAAAATAGGCAGTTTTAAAGGTATGATACTAATGAATTCATAAATTTTTAATAAAAAAGACTATACCACTCATCAGATAGTTTTAAAAATGACTTACTACATTATGCACCATAATCAAGAAATGTCAGGGATAGAATAAGGAACAGAAAGTTACAGATGTGCATTAAGTAGATTATTATAAAAGTAGATACACTGACTGATTTAATCAACCAACCCATAAAAATGACTGTCCTTTGCCTGGGTTTGTGGTAAATTATAAATTATAACTGCCCCATCACTCATCTTATATGGAAGCCAATATGCAAAGAGGATCACTCCCTAGAGTGCAGAATAAGCCAAAACAATAATAAATACAGGTATACAAATATATGGAAAAATTCAATATCTTGTACAATGAAATATTAATTAAAATTAAGATACCCTGTTTACCTATGAATCTGCAAAATAATTTTTAACAGTAATACTTGGCATTGGTGAATCACAACAGACAACATCTCATAATCATACATGAAAATTAAACTAAAGTCAGTGCATTCTGGTAATATTTATTTAAAATGTATGTATTTAGCCAATAACTTTATTTACATTAACTTACTTCCAGATGTTCAAGCTGGTTTTAGAAAAAGCAGAGGAATCAGAGATCAAACAGCCAACATTTGCCTGATCATTGAAAAAGCAAGAGAGTTCCAGAAAAACATCTATTTCTGCTTTATTGACTATGCCAAAGCCTTTGACTGTGTGGATCACAATAAACTGTAGAAAATTCTAAAAGAGACAGGAATACCAGACCATCTGACCTGCTTCTTGAGAAACCTGTGTGCAGGTCAGGAAGTGACAGTTAGAACTGGACATGCAAAAAGACTGGTTCCAAATAGGAAAAGGAGTATATCAGGGCTGTATACTGTCACCCTGCTTATTTAACTTATATGTAGAGTACATCACAAGAAATGCTGGGCTGGAGGAAGCACAAGCCAGAATCAAGATTGCCGGGTAAACTGTGGAAAATTCTGAAAGAGATGGGAATACCAGACCACCTGACCTGCCTCTTGAGAAACCTATATGCAGGTCAGGATGCAACAGTAAGAATCGGACATGGAACAACAGACTGGTTCCAAATAGGAAAAGGAGTGTGTCAAAGCTGTATATTGTCACCCTGCTTATTTAACTTATATGCAGAGTACATCATGAAAAATGCTGGGCTAGATGAGGCACAAGCTGGAATCAAGATTGCCAGGAGAAATACCAATAACCTCAGATATACAGATGATACCGCCCTTATGGCAGAAAGTGAAGAGGAACTAAAAAGCCTCTTGATGAAAATGAAAGAGGAGAGTGAAAATGTTGGCTTAAAGCTCAACACTCAGAAAATGAAGATCATGGCATCTGGTCCCATCACTTCATGGGAAGTAGATGGGGAAACAGTGGAAACAGTGTCAGACTTTATTTTGGGGGACTCCAAAATCACTGCAGATAGTGACTGCAGCCATCAAATTAAAAGACACTTACTCCTTGGAAGGAAAGTTATGACCAACCTAGATAGCATATTCAAAATCAGAGACATTACTTTGCCAACAAAAGTCCGTCTAGTCAAGGCTATGGTTTTTTCAGTGGTCACGTATGGATGTGAGAGTTGGACTGTGAAGAAAGCTGAGTGCTAAAGAACTGATGCTTTAGAACTGTGGTGTTAGACAAGACTCTTGACAGTCCCTTCGACTGCAAGGAGTTCTAACCACTCCATTCTAAAGGAGATCAATCCTGGGTGTTCATTTGAAGGGCTGATGCTAAAGCTGAAACTCCAATACTCCGGCTACCTAATGCAAGAGCTGACTCATTGGAAAAGACCCTGATGCTGAGAGGGACTGGGGGCAGGAGGAGAAAGAGATGGCTGGATGGCATAACGGACTCGAGGGACATGAGTTTGCCTAAACTCCAAGAACTGGTGATGGACAGGGAGGCCTGGCGTGCTGCAATTCATGGGATTGTAAAGAGTCGGACATGACTGAGTGACTGAACTGAACTCAAGTGTTTCTTGCCTAGCAAATCCCATGGATGGAAGAGCCTGGTATGCTGCAGTCCACGGGGTCTCAAAGAGTCAGTCAGGACTGAGCGACTTCACTTTTACTTTTCACTTTCATGCATTAGAGAAGGAAATAGCAACCCACTCCAGTATTGTTGCCTGGAGAATAGCAGGGACAGGGGAGCCTCGTGGGCTGCCATCTATGGGTCCCACAGGGACAGATACTATTGAAGTGAGTTAGCAGCTGTAGCAGCAACTATGTATCATGAAATAGTGCATTTCCCATCCCCATTAAAAAACAACATCAACAGCTTGATTCTGGTGGATACAATAAGTGAGGATATAAGAATGAGTGGGTATGAATTTATAAACTGAGGAGTGAAAGGACTGTTTTTTAAAACTCAGAGTAAATATTTCCCTTTCTTTGATCTTAAACATGAATGATAACCTAAAATAAAACGGGCTCTGAGATTATTTAGGACCTATGGTAAATTTCTGCCATCATATGCAAACAGCAACAATAAATGTGCATTATTTCTGGAAAAGACTCTGATGCTGGGAGGGATTGGGGGCAGGAGGAGAAGGGGACGACAGAGGATGAGATGGCTTGATGGCATTACTGACTCAATGGACATGAGTCTGACTAAACTCCGGGAGTTGGTGATGGACAGGGAGTCCTGGAGTGATGTAATTCATGGGGTCGCAGAGTCAGACATGACTAAGCGACTGAACTGAACTGAACTCAACTGATTCTTGCCTAGCAAACTATTAAGAGAGTCATGTTTGTTGCAAATGCTAAATTTCGACAGAAACATTGTGAGAAGTCAAATACAGGCCCTAGGGATCCCTGTAGATGATAACTATAACAGCAGATGCTAGTTTTCTTGATAATTATTTGGTTGGTTTCATTAGTTTCATGACAACCCTTTGGAAACTTCAATCTCATCATAAATAAAGTCGAGTAGGGGAGAGATGAACCTCAAAAACTGTTTGATTAAAAAAAATTTTGAATGCAATACTAACACATTATAGTCAATAGATACTACTGTGGGCCAAACGAAAAACCAAACAAGAGAAAATACCTTGAGACAAATGAAACACACCAAACTTTATGGGCTGCAACAAAAGCAATTCTAAGAGGAAAGTTATTGTGACAAATATCTAACTCAAGAAATAAGGAAAATCTAAAATAAACAACCTAAATACATACCTCAAGGAACTAGAAAAAACAACAAACGAAGCCCAAAGTAAGTAGAAGGAAGAGAAAAAAAAAAAAAAACCCAAAGACTAGAACAGGTATAAATGAAATCGAAAGTAAAATAACAATAGAAAAAAAACAATGAAATTAAGAGCTAGTTCTTTAAAAGATCAACAAAATTGACAAACCTTTATCTAGACTGACCAAGAAAAAAAAGACACATGCTTAAACAAAGTCAGAAATGAAAGAAGAGATATTACAACTTATATCACACAAATACAAAGTACCATAGGAGGTTACAATGAACAATTATACTCTATGGAATGAACAACTTAGAAGAAATGGATAAATTCCTAGAAACACACAACCTACCAAGAGTGAATCATGATGAAACGGAAATTCTGAACAGCCAATTACTAGTAAGGATATTTAATCAGTAATCCAAAACCTCTCAAAAAATAAAAGTTCAGGACTAGACCACTTCCATGAAATTTTTTTGGATATGTATTTTATTGTTTAGAAATTTCCAACAGGGCAATCATTAAGTACCTTTGTCAGGAGATGTCTACAAGAATCTAGATTGGAAAATAAGGACATGTAGAATTGCCCTGCCCTTCCTGTAAGTAAAATACAGCAGACAATGCTCATTTAACTAAAGGAGAAAAATAGCAAGTAAATTCTGGGATTTCCATAGGAAACTATTCAGCCTTAAAACCTCATGTTCTCAAAGAACATATAATGATAAATTATATGACACATGGAAATTTAGGTCTGCTGCTGCTGCTAAGTCACTTCAGTCGTGTCCGACTCTGTGTGATCCTATGGACTGCAGCTTACATAGTTCCTCCGTTCATGGGATTTTCCAGGCAAGAGTACTGGAGTGGGGTGCCATCGCCTTCTCCGAAATTTAGGGAACAATTTATTATAAATAGTATGATTCCAATTTTATAAAATAAAAAGTACATTCCTATATGCATGTAAATTATAGTGAAAGGAAAAATTCCAAACTGTTAATCATTGGATTTCTCTGGATGCTGGCTGTATGGAAGATTGCTTCATCTCACTCTTAAAATGAGACCGAAATTTCTTACAGAATCAGTACAAGAGAGGTGATACATTGATTTATCAAGCTTTATTTAGCAATACACGAGTATAAAATATCTTTATAATGTAGGGAAGTGACTTATTGATGCATATTGACAGCTTTTTCCCAAAGTGGTTCTGCCCAGAGCTGACACAGGAAGGAGCCAATGATAGATGAACTTCAAAACCCTTATAAACTCTTATAGACTGGACCCTAACAAAGCAGCAGCTATGTGAAATTTCCTGTTAAAATTAAGTCAGGGGAAGAGGTTCTCCTGATGAATTGTTGTATTTATCAGGCAATGAGAATCATATTGCTGTCTGGAGATGCCAGAGAGTTCAGAAATACTCACTGACAAACTTTTTGTTTGGCTCCTGAGGTTTGATAGGAAGGATAAAAGGCTCTGTATGTTTTTTCTAAAAGCAGTAATCTCCTTCTCAGGTAATGAATGTTTCATTTTCTAATTAGGCACTTGCTACAAGCTCTTCAGGGTTTCAGTAATATAATAACATAAAGTAAGACCCATTGGTGACTTCTTCCATCCCTACCATGTCCTTCATCTTTGCTGGTCTCATTTTAATCTTCTGCTTATGCTCAGTCTACAAAGCTGGCAGAGTGTGAACTTGCCTTTAAACTCCAATAGTTGAACCTTTCCTTTTTCCGTATTTTGGTTCAGGATTTAATCTACATATTGAACACATGCTAAACTGACATTTGATTGATCTTGGAATGTTTACCCCATGTTGGTATGCAGCCAGTCAACCGACCTGTTTTCCATCTCTTCAAGATACTCAGACCTACCTGCAGCAGGTTAGTTTATGAAAGAACAAGATTCTAACCAGGCTGTTCACTTTTTTCCCCTCAAGAGTCAGGAAATGAAAGCTAGTTTGCATCTGTGAACCATGAGATCTCGTACAAATCGGCTCTCTGTGGCTCCTGAAACTCTTCTCTCTTCTCTTTCCTTGTCAAGTTCACTGGTTACTCAATCACTCTCCATATGAAATGACAGCCTATATTGGTGTCATCAAGTTTATCTAACCACATGCTATGCTTCGTCACTCAGATCCTTTGCGAGCCCATGGACTATAGCCCACCAGGCACCTCCGTCTATGGGAATTCTCCAAGCAAGAATACTAGAGTGGGTTGCCATGCACTCCTCCAGGGGACCTTCCCAACCTAACGGTCAAATCCAGGTCTCCCACACTGCAGGCGGATTCTTTACTGTCTGAGTCACCAGGGAAGCCCAAGAATACTGGAGTGGGTGGCCTATCCCATCTCCATGAGATCTTCTCAACCCAGGAATTGAACCGGGTCTCATGCACTGCAGGTGGATTCTTTACCAGCTGAGCCACCAGGGAAGCCCTTATCTAACCATATGACATCATAAAAGGTCATGAGGCACATTCAGATTAAAGTAGACCAGAAAGCTATAAAAATGAATGAATTACAGTCCCCAAACAGGATTCATATGCATTCTATTTAAAGGAAAACAAACTAAAATCTCTCTTAAATAAAAATTCAAAATACAATAGGTTGAAATTACTGAAAAGGCATAGAATGTAAACTGGAAAATTTACCAA
This sequence comes from Madoqua kirkii, assembly GCA_006408675.1. Taxonomy (NCBI): domain Eukaryota; kingdom Metazoa; phylum Chordata; class Mammalia; order Artiodactyla; family Bovidae; genus Madoqua; species Madoqua kirkii. The sequence goes on from SJYC01009244.1 coordinate 15,452, forward strand.
AAACTGACATCATTCTGATTTTCTAAGCATCAGTGTGTACAAAGAGCAGGGCTCTGCACACTTCTGATGGTTTCTCCTGGCACCAGTATTAATGACAGAGTAATCTTTCCTCATTAGTCCCAAACAGCAATGTCAAGGGCTCTCATAATGCCACAGCAAAATAACTCTGGGTTCAATCTAGTAAGCAGCTATTGAAATGTCTATTATCGGTCAGAAATGTCCTTAACCAGAATTATTAATATCAACATTTATTAAAAGCCAAACACTTCAATATGTGTTAACATACTGGATGGCACCATAAATCATGCAAAAACTCTTTGTGTGATGAACTGCTAGCACAGATCTATAAAAATGGTTTGCAAGTAGCTTAGGAGGAGAACATAGTGGCTTAAGCTTTGATACTCAAAAAAAACAGCCCCAAGAGCAATCTATCCCCACAATTACCCTATTCTCAGCATCACCCCATCCCTACAACCCCACAGGCCTTTAGGCTAACCTGAGAACATCACTTTCACTAGAACACCCTTTCTCACCTCCAAACCCTTTGGGCTGGCATTTTTTGCCCCTGTGATTTCTGATGAACCCTGTTGAATTTACCTCCCATTACTTCTTTGTTTTACCCTCTTTCTTCTGCTGCTGCTGTTCAGCTGCTTCAGTCGTGTCCAACTCTGTGCGACACTATGGACTCTAGCCTGCCAGGCTCCTCTGCCCATGGGATTTTCCAGGCAAGAGTAATGGAGTGGGTTGCTGTGCCTGCTTCCAGGTGATCTTCCCAACCCAGGGATTGAACCCAAGTCTCCTGCACTACAGGAGATTCTTTACTGCTGAGGCACCTGGGAAGCCCATCGTCTTTCTACTCCAGCTAATTGACACATCAGTTCCTTCAGATACCTCCTGCACATTAGTTTGTTCACAACTGGGTCACTCCCTCACAGCCTCTCTCTGCTCTTAGGAATCATCCCATTTGTGAAAGTCCACGTTCTACCACCTGTGTGAGGTCTTTTCTGCACTGTCAACCTTGTAGCTCATGCTGTCTGTCCCGGAGCACCGTTCCTAGATGCCCTTGCATTGCTGGTTAGCTTACTTTGGATCTTGTCTCTCCAACAAGGGCACCGACAGCATGAGAGCAAGGACCCTGGCCATTCTTGTACTGTTCCAAATGGCTATCTAAAATATTTGGGCCCTGATTAAGAAAGACAGTCCTGAAGCCAATTTCAGCACTCCAGTAACAATCTGATTTCCTTCACCAAACAGGCATAATACCAAGATTATGATATTTTTCTCCAGCTCTCTAAAGTTATCTAATGGGAGGAGATCATTTTTTCTAACAAAGGCATTATTTCTCAAAGGCACTACCTAGTTCAGTCTTGACTCTAATGACAGAACAGGCAATGACCTGATCTTCTATGTGATAACGGGGCAAAACACAGTGGCAAATCCAAGGCTCTTCTCTGGCTGCCGCCACCACCCATGGTATATGGATGACAACACCAAGTACTCAGGTGTCAGGTACATGGTCCCTGCTCTCAAGATACTTGTAGTCTTATTAGAGATACAAGGTCAAAAGCAAGTTACTTAGCAAGGCCAGGGAGTGTAAGAAGGGTGCTTTGAGGTGGACAGTGTGAACCTGGCACAACCAGTCCTAATAACAGAAGAGTTTCCCTCACCTGGTTCCAAAAAGCAATGCCAAGGGCTAATTGTCACAATGCCACAGCTTTACCACATTTTTTAAGGGTCAGCATAAAACAAAAACAAAAAGACATTCCCTTGGTTAATCTTTAGCCAACAATGTCTGATCTCTCAGATGAGGACTAGGCAACAGAGCACAAGTGGCCACACTCTGTGGTTAAAAGGAATGGACCCTGGGACACATTCTAGAATACGTACCCTGCAGGGTTACCAGATCCAAACTGGACAGAATTTGAAAGATGAGTCAGTAATACTTGCAAACAGAACTGCCTCATGACCCAGCAATCCCATTGCTGGGCATACACACCGAGGAACCCAGAATTGAAAGAGACACATGTACCCCAATGTTCACTGCAGCATTGTTTATAATTGCCAAGACATAGAAACAACCTAGATGTCCCTCAGCAGATGAATGGATAAGAAAGCAGTGGTACATATACACCATGGAGTATTACTTAGCCCTTAAAAAGAATAAATTTGAATCAGTTCTAATAAGATGGATGAAACTGGAGCCGATTATACAGAGTGAAGTTAGCCAGAAAGAAAAACACCAATACAGTATACTGACACATATATATGGAATTTAGAAAGATAGTAATGATGACCCTGTATGTGAGACAACAAAAGAGACACAGATGTATAGAATGGACTTTTGGCCTCTGAGGGAGAGGGAGAGGGTGGGATGATTTGGGAGAATGGCATTGAAACATGTATATTATCATGTAAGAAACGAAGCGCCAGTCTATGTTCGATACAGGATACAGGATGCTTGGGGCTGGTGCACGGCGATGATCCAGAGAGATGATATGGGGTGGGAGGTGGAAGGGGGGTTTCAGGGTTGGGAGCTCATGTACACCCGTGGCTGATTCATGTCAACGTATGGCAAAACCAATACAGTATTGTAAAGTAGAATAAAGTAAAAATAAAATTAAAAAGAAAATGCTATTTTTAAAACATGCACCCACTTCAAATTTTATATATGGACATGCATGTATATTTGATTCACTATTCTATATCATGAGAATTGAAAAACACCACCTAAAATTGTAGGGTGCAAGCATTCCCACTTGGAAAGAAAAATCATCAGGAAAAACATAAGTTCATTTTGTCAGCTATGAAACTGCCTGACGGTAATTCTGCATTTTGTTTGTCCAGCATCTTATTGATTAAATGATATAGACATGTAATATATTTTTAAGTCTTCATATGCATACCCATATCCATAGTTAATCTATGTCATCAAATGTATTTTTGCTATATTAATATTTTGCTTTCTCAGGACCCCCGGGAACTCATTGAAACTGAACACATTTTGCTGCCATATTTTTCCTCAGATTAGGTTTTGTGTTTATGTTCTCATTGGAAACCACAAACTGAACTTTATAGGACAAATGCCAAACAATTTAGGTGCAAGCAGGAGTAGAAGAAAAGCACCCATATTCAGCAGAATACTATTTTAGAACAGAGAATTCAGGAAAACTTTGAGTCCAACTGAAATTGCAGGGAGATTTAAAATGGCAATAAGTGCATATAATTAACCATGCTGGAATTTGTTCAGGAAATCAGGGCCAAGTGCTCTTTTAATTATTCAGTTAATGGGCCTCTTCATGCCAAAATAGCCACCCTACACTGAGACTGGGGCCTGTTTTTCAGAAGCATGCCTTCATTTGTGCACTCCAAAACCACACAGAAGTTAATTCCTTATCTAATGCCTCCATTTTTGTGCCAAGGCTGCAGTTTCACTCATGAAGCTAGGTACACATCTAGATCATTTTGGGGATTTGAAAGATTACTTTAACAGTAGATAATCAGTTCTCTTTCATTGAAATGGTTTGTATATACAGATCCAGAACACTGAATCTTCATCTTTAAGGACTTGTCTGGTTTTAAAATCTAAAATTGCTCTTACCTAAAGGGGTCCTGAACAGAGTATGCACATTATTTTTAATAATCTACCCAGTGATCTATCCAGCCAATATAACTTTAACTCTTTATAACTTCTCTCTCTTAGAAGATGGCTTAAGTTATTTATTAGTCAGTCATTCTGATGTTTCCAGACATGCTTGGAGGCAATTTCTAGTCAGTTTGTTGAGTTTCTCACATTGTATTTTTATGCCTTCATATTCTTTAAATTAAATTCTTCTACTTAGATTTTTTTTTGTGGAAAAAAAAAAGATTCACATGAAAGTGCTTCCACTTTCCTGTAAGTCACTAACGCCCCCAAACATGAATGAGAATCATATAAATTTTACTCAGGCCCTGCAGTCCAAACAAATGTGTGCTGAGTATCAACTCCTCCAGGGAATTATGGGAAGTATGCAGTAGTTTGTTTCAATTTCTTCTTATTATTGCACTGGCTCTGAAGTGGCAGATGCAAAGACGAGTGTTCAGTTCTTCACTTTTTCTCCTTCCCCCTGGCATTACCTCTTCTCTCTTCTTTACAATCTGTCTCTAACTTCCATTACAGACTTAGGAAGGTATTGCTACATTTATTAAAACCAGCTTGCCTGCTTTAAAACGCAAAGTTATATAACTGCAATTAGGAATCTTACTTCCAACACAGCTGGGAACTCTAAAATATGATAGTATTAGAAGGTTGCTTTATTACAGGCTAGGGCTTCTCTGGTGGCTCAGGCAGTAAAGTATTTGTCTGTAGTGTGGGAGATCCAGGTTTGATCTCTGGGTTGGGAAGATCCCCTGGAGAAGGAAATGGCAGCCCACTCCAGTAGTCTTGTCTGGAAAATCCCATGGATGAAGGAGCCTAGTAGGCTACAGTCCGTGGGATTGCAAAGTCGGACATGGCTGAGCAACTTCACTTTCACTTTGTTACAGGCTAAGTTATTTAATTCAGTTAAGAGGTTTCTTTTACGGATTAAAATATATACTTCATACTCATTTTTTTCTTTAATTGATTTTAAATATGATGTAACCTATGACTATACAGATCATAGAAAATAATTGAAATATACTTTTAATTTCTGGGTTCAACATTTTAAAGTCATTGACAAGTTGGAAGGTGTTTGGAACACATACAACAAAGATAGTGAGGCTCTAGAATAAAAATAATATTAATAAAGGAATTTTTCTCTGAAATAAAAAAAAAGTTTTTGCTTACTTGTGTTTTAATGTTGAGCATGACCCTTTGAATTAAAAAGATTTTTTTTTAAAGCTGAGGAAAATAATACTCAGATGATCTCATAAGCATTAGTAAATGGAAGAAGGATAATTTAATACTAGGTTTGTTATATTAACAATCCTTGACATTTTCAAGATACCATTATAAATTTGTAGGAAATAATGCCAACTTACTTTGATTTGCACTGAAAAGCTGTGCAAATCTACAATCTAAAAAAGGAACACAAATTTGGGGTTCATATACAGAACTGTGAAATGACATCAGTACTTCCAAACAAAATTCATGAAGCCTTTTCCAGAACACATTAGTGATAAGTAAAATCTAAGTAGAGAAATGATGCAAAATGACAAAACATTTGATCAGGCACAAATTACCTAAGGTATTTTAATTCATAAAGTAAGCTAGTTTTTAAGAAAAATAATGGGTTGTACAGATGTTTTGGACTCATTAGGGAATGCCACATTCCAGCTAGCCCTTGTTGGTAGGCTTGTATTAATCCTTTCTGAAGAACCATGATACTAGCATAATTCTTTTTCTTGACAAAACATAGTATTTCAGATGTGAGAAAACTAATACCAGTGTATTGGCTTATGCAAAATTTGTTACTGCACAAAACCATGATGAATGGACTAGTAAAGGAATAATAGTAAACTATAGATTTTCCTTTAACATCTTAAAGAATGCCACAGTTCAGTTCATCTGTTTTCCAAATTTTCCAAAACAGTTTATTTTCTTGGAAGATGTTGCATGCTTAGCTTTGAGTTTTAGACATACTTGGCACTATGGTGGGTGCTGAACATGGTGGAATGCTAAGCATTCCCTCTCATCAAAAGAACAGCTGCAGAATGTAGTAAGTAGGCGTGGGTTTTATTGGTCTTTATAGCTGACTGTAAAGACAAAAAGGGGACTTGAAAGAGAAGATGATAGGACATTTAAATTTCTCAAGTTTATTTAACCAAGGCCACAAAATTAGTATCTTGAAGTCCAATCACAAAGAGAAAGGCTTTCATTTCAGTGTTAATCAAAAATCCTTCCCCACTAAAATTTACCTTCATTATGTAAGGAACATACCAGCGAAGGTGATAATGATTGTGTAGCTTATCCTAAAGCTAATGAGTTGCTGACGCAATCAGAGGGACCACATTTTAACCACAGGATTGTTTTAAATTAAATGATAAATAGTAAATGACAGAATGTGGGGTTATATTTTCAACTATGTGTTTAAGAAGAGTATTTTTCCATTTAGAATATTTCTGTATAACTGTTTCTGTATACATTATGATCCCTTATTCTAGCTTCTAGAATGTACTGAAAATTGCTTGTTAAAAGCACTTTTTATTTCAATTAATAAATGTACTATTGCTTTTAAAATCTAAAAATCAAAATTTCCTTATTGGTTATATTTTTGATCACAATCCAGCAATAAAACAAAATTTTAATTGGAAGAACAAAAAAAAATTCCTATAAATTTGCAAA
>SJYC01009245.1:0-11502 GCA_006408675.1 Madoqua kirkii
TCCGACTCCTAGCGACCCCACGGACTGCAGCCGACCAGGCCCCTCTGTCCATGGGATTTTCCAGGCAAGAGTACTGGAGTGGGGTGCCGTTAGGGATATACACATAAAGCAGAGTCACAGGCAGAAAGTGCAATAGGAAGAAGCCCAGAGAAGAGGGAGATAGGGTGATTCAAGCATATCTTTATCAGGATTGCAGCCAAACAGTGATGAGTGAAGGTCACCACTGGGTGAAGGCTAGAAAGCCAAGAGACTAAAGTTGCGTCTTCCTCCTCAGGGAATCCCAACATTCTTAATTGCCTTCTACAAGTGGGAACTTAAGATTCCTGGGATGAGTACAAGGATTTCTACACATCTAGATTTATCCTAGTCATTTTCTAATTTTAATACTACAAAGCAGGCCACTCTTTCCACAGACATATATGTGGAGTGTGGAATCAAGCAGCTAACTCACAGTAATCTCCAAACCACAGTGTACTGGACAAAGAGCCTCTCCCTTCTGCTAACATGATCTTTGCTGGATTTGGGCCACGTTAATTTAGCTAAATGAAATGTTCTCTCTGTTACCATGTCTGCCCTCTGGCAGTGCAAGATGCTATTAGACTCATCTGTTCTGTGGAAGCAAGACGGTATCCTGTTCTCTGGCATGTACCTTGTCCAATGGAGGAAGACAAGACCTGCTTCACATGGATGACATCAAAGGGTGCTCATCTTATGACAGTTTTTCAAACTGTAACTATTTTATACTGTTGCCATAGTCATCTTATATTTAACAATAAAAAACTTTAGAGAAATGAGGCAGATACACACTCCACATGTATAAACAGAATACAAGGTAGATAGAATTTAACCACTGCTGAACCCTTGCACTGCTGAACCCTTCAGATCTTGCACTTACAATGTATAGAATTTGTCATTTAATCCTCACCTCCAATTTACAAGGGTGGTTTGGCTTCACCGTATACTTGGTGAAGGGTGGTTTTGGGACTTGAATGCTCCAGAAAGTAACTAAGAAGAGAGCTAAAATGTGACTCTAGGCACATCTGGCTCTGAAGTGAGTAAGCTGTTTTTACCTCTAGCCAACCCTGGACAGGCCAGTGGGGCCCAGAACAGCCTCAAGGAGCAGGGAGCAGAGATGATTTCCAAGGACAGAAAATATTTGGTATGTCATCTCTTTCACCGCTCTCTCGGCAGGATTAGCATCTGAGAATTCCTTCTGTCTCTTCATGTGAAATGTCCTTAGTAAGCAATCATCAGTGTATTCTTTCTCTTCTCTCTTGTTTAAAAATGTAGCTCAGCAAAGAGAGACGAGTGGAAGAGTTGAAAAAGAGAAAAGATGAAATTAGTTAAAAACAGAAACACTTGATTTAGAAAACTTATAAATTCTACTTTCAAAGTAATGTTCCACTCCAAAAATATTGCTCTGATGGAGACTGAAATTCTTAAACACACACACACACAAATGGCACACTGATCTAACTAACGGCTTTCAAACTTTCCAAGGAGTTCTAAAATCCACATAATCTACTCCATTCCTTCTATTCTGCCACAAAATAAAAAATTAAAATAATTACAAGAAAGAAAAATATCTAGCAAGAACACTCAACAAGACATCTTATTGGGACACCTTATTGCCACAAATAGCAAGCAACAATGACTCAAAGATTAATAGGGTCATGTCAGAATGACACAGAAATAAGATTAAAGAGACTTTTAGAAGACAAATTCAGGGGGAAAAGGCTATTACTATAATATAGTGAATAGATAAAAACTCATGAGTATAAAGCATTAAAAAATAGAAAGAAAAAGGCAATTCCAATTCCTTATATTCCAATTATATTCCTATCTCTTGTGGTAGCCTCTGATTAAGAATCAGTTCTGAGCTCCTGTATTCCTTTCCCACTGTATTTTTGCTTTGTATAGCCCTTTTCCATTCTAAAAGGAAAATAAAGTGAATAAGCATGACAGTAGGCAGTGCTTTTTGTGGCAGAGGAAGAAAAAATTATCCTCCAGACATTTTTGAGACTATGAGGTTGAGGAAATGAAAAAAAGGACCAGAAATAATTCATTATGCTTACAGTTTCATATAAGCATGCAAGAGATTCCTCCCCCAACTTTACACTGACTTTGTACTATGGACCCTGAATAAGTTGTATCTCTAAATGTTTCCAAGGTGTAATATTTTGTAGAGTTAAGATAAAAAATTATATAAAGCAAGAAACATTCCTGGAAAGAAAAGACAGAAAGAGAAGAGTCAGTCCCCACAATGCTGAAAGTTAGACGGGAATAATGAAGCCTCCTGGGGAGCTTCTCACCGCGGAGACAGCCATGTGGTGCAGTGAACACACCGGGCCCAAGCCTGGTTCCTAGAGAAGTCTCAGCTCTGCTCACCCACCAGCCATGTGTCCTGGAGAAGCTTCCTACTTCCCGAGTCATGGCTTCCTTCACAGGGGAGTCAGTCTTCATGACCTTCACTCACACTCTGAGCCCGTGGATGTCTGAACTTCCATTTCCACGTGCAGTGTGCACCCTGCAGTGAACTAGCTCCCCTGTGCCTCAGGTTCCTCATCTGTAAAATGGTAACATTAACAGTTCTTGCACCTCAGTCTGTTGCTGTGAGAATTAATGAGATAATATACGTCAAGTACCTGGAAGAGTACTCAGCGTGTAGTATGCATACCGAACAAGGTATCTATTGATGTCATTATGGTAATAAAAAAACCACAAGCATTATTATTTCTTTTGTTATCCATCCAAAGTCTTCTCCAAAAGTTAATAATACTTCAAAGACCAGTTTTGAGGCTTTCATCATTCTAGCAGGATTTGCTCCATCTGCCTCCCTTGTTCTCCTCTGCCGCTCCGGCCCTTTCAATAGTTCCTGGAAGTCTATACCATTTGGGGATGAGTTAACTTGACAACATCCTGCTCCAAACCATGCTTAAGATCATTTTTTATCTAGAGTAACAAGAGAAGGGAAGAGTAACCGGAATAGGTCTAACAGATTGATTTCTTTAGTGAGAGTAAAAGGAGCCTAACCGAAGGGCAACTAAGCACCGGGAGAAAACTGACCGACCAGAGAGCACAGCACTCAAGACTCCGGCAAGCGAGTTGGCAGATGAATGCTGACGTTGGGTGCATGCAGCTCATGACACTGTTCTCTCCAGATTTTACCAGTTGAAAATTCCTAATGATTTGTTCAATCTATGAAACTTTTAAAAACCTAATGGAAATAAATCTCATCCTCCATGATATTGGGGTATGCACTGCACAGCTGACTGACAACTTCCTGGCTGAAGATGTTATAGAACTGTGTTCCTCTGTTCAACACAATGAGCCCAAACAAACTGAAACACCAGAATTGGAGCAGACAAAGGCTTATTATAGGACCAAGCAAGGAGAACAGGTGATTTGTGCCCCTTAAACCCCGAACCCCCAAAGGGTTTCATCAAAGCAATTTTAAAGGCAAGGTGAGGGCATGGGTCCCAGGGTCTATGATTAACTTGTGCACAATCCTCTGATTGGCTGGTGGTGATCAATCCTTGGGCTTTCCTACTGGCTCAGGCAGTAAAGAATCTGCTTGCAATGCAGGAGGCCTGGATTTGATCCCTGGGTCAGGAAGCTTTCCTAGAGAAGGGAATGGCTACCCCTCTAGTATTTATTCTTCCCTGGAGAATTTCATGGACAGAGGAGCCTGGTGGGCTATGGGGTCTCAAAGAGTAGGACACAACTGATCAATCCTTAGGTGTCATAAAGTCTAGGGGCTACATGCTCATGATCGTCATCACTAATTTTTTTATTTGGTAGTGGTTTTTAGCATTTGAAAAGCTCAGGGAATATATACCAGATCCTATTATCTGGGTACTTCAGAGAGGCACTACATCAGAGGGTATAAGGGAGGGGTCTTCCTGGAAAGGCCATTACTAAGAGTGATCTCTTGGATGTATTTTCTCTGCTTTCTGCAACCATGTCAAGAGCTTCAGAACTTCATCTTCAACATGTTAAGAAATTTAACTATCTTGGAAGGTCTTAGCTATGAACACAAAGGGAGCATGAAGCTTTTTAGAATTACTATATGTCCCCTTTCTATACTACCCCAGGACTAGCCCTTGTGAAAGGTGAGAGGAAAAGTAATAAAGCCAACACCTTCATCTCCCAACTGTTTTACTGTTTCATCTCTTTGAAAGCCTCTTAGCACAATGCAAAACATGAGTTTTAATTATATATTCCTTTATAACAAACCCAGAAATATCACTGCCTTCAGAATGCTTTCTGGATGAGAACTATCTAAAAATAAAGTATTACTTCAAGGACATGAAAAGAAATGTAAATTTCCCAACGAATGTGACACTACAGGAAGAATTAAAACAAAGAAAACAAAGACTCTGGAATATACTTCTTTCAAAGAAGCCCCTTTTTAATCCCCAGTGCTCTAAAGTCGATAGGTCTGGGATAGTATTCAGCCAGGAAGAGAAGGTAAATAATGTCTGAAGGTTGAGTAAAGAGAAAAAAACATCTGAAAAGGAGCAAAATTACTCATCCAGGAGCCCGTTCCAGTTAACAGTCCCCATGGCACACACCAACAACTCACTGTCTCCATCTAGTCATTCAACAGACTTCCAAAGGCCTTGAGTGTGTGAGGTGTTTGGGGTGAGGGGGTGAGAGGCAGTCTCCAGGGCCCTCACAATGTTCTACAATGGAGACTCATTCACAAAGAGCTAGGTCAGGCTAAGGGGTGCAAAAGAGCATAAGAGGAGAGCTTCCCAAGTAAATCTGTGAAAGAGGCAAAATAACCTGCCTGGAACAGACTCAGGGTCATACTCCCTCGGTGCAAATCTCAGCATCACTAGCTATGTGACTTTGGTGGAGTAATTTAACCTGCGTTTCAGTTACACAGTGAAAAAAAAATTAAGTCACTGTTTTAAAGGCATATGAGTATAAAGCAAATATTTTATATAAATGTCAAGAACAGTGCAAATTCTTGGCAAATAAAGGACTATACAATATACTGTCCAAAGTGAGATATCTTGAGCATAATGATAATACTTACATTGGAACAGAAGTAATCAACTAGAATTATCCTTTATATAGAGGACATTTGGTCCTGAATATGTGTTCATTGATGTTACTGAAGGATGTTGGCCAAGCACAGAAGCAGAGGAAGGATATTATGGCAGACAGACAACATGTACAATGACAGAAGGTAAGAGGCTGAGATGAGCTCAAGGAATTTAGGTTCCTCTGGCACCTGCTCCCATAGAAAGGTCTTCGTTTCCTCCAGTTATGGTTGGTAGTCATGCCCCTGCCAGTGTGAAGACCTGACTTGCACAGTTTCCCCTATTAGACCACAGGCCCAGACAAGCCTGGCTTTGCTCAGCAAGCTTGGCCACCAGCACAAAGAAGACATCCCATGATAGTTGCAGAAATGCGGCATGGTAGAGGTGGGAATACAAAGTAGCCTGTGGTGGTCACAGGTGTGCTGCTCAGATTTATTTTCCAGGAAGAATCTGCTGCAAGGAGCACTGTGAACCAATAGCTCCCAGCTGTGTGTGTCCTTAGGATCTGCCTCAACTTTCAAGCTGAGGCTACAGTCTCCTCAGGCAGTATCAGCTAATGACAGCAAGGCTTGGCATTCCTCACCAGCAGGGACACCCTATAGGTAATTTTTGACTCAAAGTTTCTTCTTGGGTCAGACAAGACTTTCTCAGAGCTGTACCAAAGCGTGAGGCTCTTCCTATCCAGCTGTCCTTCCTTCTTGCTTTCTTTTTCAGTGTCAGACCAGCATCACATCTAAAACTTTCCCCTACTAAGACAGACAAACAAACAAAAAGCCCACAACTTTTATAGAAATACAGAAGACCCCACATAGTCAAAGCAATTTTGAAAAAGAAGAATGGAGCTGGAGGAATCAGCCTTCCTGACTTTAGATTATTCTACAAAGCTACAGTCATTAAGACAATGTGGTATTGACAAAAAAACTGAAACACAGACCAATGGAACGAGATAGCCAAGAGATAAACCCATGCATCCATGGGCACCTAATCCTTGGTAAAGGAGGCAAGAATATACAATGGAGAAAAGACAGCTTCTTCAATAAGGGGTCCTGGGAAAACAGAACAGCTACATGTAAAAGAATGAAACTAAAACACTTTCAAACACCACATGCAAAAATGAACTCAAGTGGATAAAAAATTTAAATGTAAGGCCAGAAACTATAGGTAGTATATTCTATGACATAAATCACAAGATCCTCTTTGACCCACCTTCTAGAGCAATGGAAATAAAAACAAGTTAAACAAATGGGGCTTAATTAAACTTGAAAGCTTCTGTACAGCAAAGGACACAATAAATAAAATTAAAGAACAACCCTTAGAATGGGAGAAAATAATAGCAAATGAAACAACTGACAGAGGATTAATTTCCAAAATATACAAGCATCTCATGCAACTCAATATCAGAAAAACAGCCTAGTCAAAAAATGGGCAGAAGATCTAACAGACATTTCTCCAAAGTAGACATACAGATGGCCAACAAATACATGAAAAGATGTCCAACACCGCTTATTATTAGTCAATCCTAAAGGAAATTAGTCCTGAATATTCATTGGAAGGAGTGATGCTGAAACTGAAGCTCCAATACTTTGGCCACATGATGCAAAGAACTGACTCATTAGAAAAGACCTTGATGCTGGAAAAGATTAAAGGCAGGAGGAGAAGAGGACGACAGAGGATGAGATGGTTGGATGGCATCACTGACTTGATGGACATGAGTTTGAGTAAGCTTCAGGAGTTGGTGATGGACAGGGAAGCCTGGTGTGCTGCAGTCGATAGGGTCATAAAGAGTTGGACACAATTGAGCAACTGAACTGATTTGTAGTGACAGGTGGCAGAGGCCAACACAATACTGTAGAGCAATTGTCCTCCAAATATTGTATTTTGTTCTATACTTCTCAATACTGTAAATAAGAAGCTTTGATAATTATTAGTTATTCTAATAGTATGCAACAACAGTTACTATTTTTACTATTATGTAAGAACAGTTACAATTTATGAGCATTGTTCAACTGTCATCACCAACAGAATGATACTCAGATGTGTTCATTCTAAAACTTTGTAAGTGTAAGGGGAAAAAAAAAGAATTAAAGAAAAATAATGTCTTTCACCATCCAAAGCTGTATTCCCTTATAGATCACCTCCTCCTTCCTTTGGACCACAGAATCTCCAGACACCAGCCCCTTCCTTAGACATTTGTCTCAGTCTTCCTCACTCTTTCAACCTCCTTCCTTGGTTCCTGTTGAATGATGGTTTTTAAGGAGGAATTATTCCCATGTGGGTTTTTCTCACCCTTTAAACCATATGTTTCTTCCTCTGTGATTCACTGCTGGTACAAAGCAGGAGAAAGCTTCCTGCATACCCCAGAAACAGAACAAAGAGTGGACTAAATAATATCCTATCTTTCCTACAACCTCATAAAGAATAACATACAGAGAAGGATATGGAGAGGGGAGAAGTTAAAACCACACGGATGTGCTAGTTATGAAGAGTGATGAAGGCAAGGATAATGATTAAAGATTATCATGAGAATTAAGACTCCTTGAAAATTAAGATTACTATTCAATAGGGTGCTTTATAAGCCTTCCCTGGTGGTTCAGTCGGTAAAGAGTCTGCCTGCAATGTGGGTGATCTGAGTTTGATTCCGGGTTGGAAAGATCCCTTGGAGAAGAAAACGGCAACTCACTCTAGAATTCTTGCCTGGCGAATTCCATGGACAGAGGAGTCTGTGGGCTACAGTCCATGGGGTCATAAAGAGTCAGACACAACTGAGTGACTAACTTTCACTTTTTCACTTTCAGAGTGCTTTATATTGCTAGAAACCACAGCAAAACAGCAAGAAATGTTCAAATCACTGATGATCAAAGAAATGCAAAAAACAATGAGATTTTACTTCACACATACTAGCCCAGCAAGGATTAGAAAGCTGGATAAAGCCAAGCATTGCTGGGGACTTGAGGAAATCCCCAAGAAGCCACTAGTGCTTCCAAGAAGTGCTGGTAGGGAAGCCATTTGATACAGCCATTCTGAAGAGCAATTAAATGCTACTTAGTAAAATTAAGTACAACCCAGCAGTTTTATTCTCTATGTATGTATGTATATATATATATATATCTCCCAGAGAAATACTCATACACAGTCAAAAGACTGATGGCAGTAGCATTTCCACACAGTCTAGAGAGATAACAGCTAATCAGCTGATGCTTGTCACCTCTGCTATGAGTTAGTAAAAGAAAAGAAACAAAAGTCTTGAGATAGAAAGGCAGGAGGAACCATGCACACTCTATCTTGACTCATGCATGTGCCATTTATGTGGGTGACTGGATTTAGGCTGTGATATATGAGCTCCAAGAGGACAGACTTAAGTTTGATTTACTTATGAAAACTGTGGAACTTAATGCAGATAGGCACTTGGGAAGAGTATGTGTTGGGTAGTCAGGTGGTATGCAGTGTGGATGGAGAAATCAGTAGTACTCTACAATGATAGAAAAATTGAAAAGCATCTCCCTCATCTTTTAGGCCTTCCTGATCAGTTAGTCAGTTCAGTTGAGTCGTGTCCAACTCTTTGTGACTCCAAACACTGCAGCCTGCCAGACTTCCCTGTCCATTACCAACTCCCATCACCAACATGCTCAAACTCATATCCATCAGTTCAGTGATGCCACCCAACCATCTCATCCTCTGTTGTCCCCTTCTCCTCCTGCCTTCAATTTTCCCCAGAATCAGGGTCTTTTCCAATAAGTCAGTTCTTAACATTAGGTGACCAAAGTACTGGAGCTTCAGCTTCAGCATCACTCAGTCAAAGGCTTTGGCATAGTCAATAAAGCAGAAGTAGATGTTTTTCTGGAACTCTCTTGCATTTTCGATGGTCCAGTGGCTGTTGGCAATTTGATCTCTGATTCCTATGCTTTTTCTAAATCCAGCTTGAACAACTGGAAGTTCACGATTCATGTACTGTTCAAGCCTGGCTTGGAGAATTTTGAGCATTACTTTGCTAGCATGTGAGATGAATGCAATTGTGCGATAGTTTGAACCTTTTTTGGCATTGCCTTTCTTTGAGATTAGAATGCAAACTGACCTTTTCCAGTCCCGAGGGCACTGCTGAGTTTTCCAAATTTGCTGGCATAATGAGTGCAGTACTTTAACAGCATCATCTTTTAGGATTTTAAATAACCTTCGTTACAGATCAGTCAAAATTAATTGTTACTTTTGCTATGCTCTCAAAGCTCTGAACTTGAAGTGTCTATGTGTAACAAGAACAACCACCATACAAAGCAACATTATTCCTTAAAGGAAATGCAAATCAAAAATTTTAGGCACAAAGGTGGCTAGAATTAAAAAGTCAGATAATAACAGTATTGGCAGGTATGTGGAGAAAGTGGAAACCTTATACACTGCTGTCAAAGTATAACGCCACTGTGGGAAACAGCCTGGCAATTTCTCAAATGATTAAACAGAGTTACCATTCAACTCAGCAATTCCACTCAGGCATATACTCAAGAAAAATGAAAACATACACACACATAAGAATTTGTACACAAATAACAACATTATTCTTAATATCCAAAGAAGTAAAAAAAAAAACAACCCATATGTCCATCTACTGATCAATGGATAATCAAAATCCAGTATATGCCAACAATGGAATATTACATAGACATAAAAAGTAATAACATGAGGTTCTAACAACATGATCCTTTAATACATTATGCTGAGTAAATGAAGCCAGGCACAAAAGTTTATATATTTAATGAATTCACTTATATAAAATGTCTAGAACAGGTAAATCCATAGAAACAGAAGACAATTTAGTGGTTGGCAGAGGCTGAGGTCAAGAGGGTAGGATGTGGCTGCTAAAGAATATGAGGTTTCTCCTAGAGATGATGAAAATATTCTGAAACTATAAAGCGGGGATGGCTGTACAACTCTGTGCATATACTACAAACTACTGAATTATATATTTTAAAAGACTGAATGAGATAATATGTAAATTTTATCTCAATAAAAGTGTTATTTTTAAAAAGAGGCTTTAGTACACTTTTTGACATCAATCTTAGCAACTTTGTTTTTTTAGATCTGTCTTCTCAGGCAAGAAAACAAAAGGCATAATGAACAAAAAGGACTACATGAAGTCAAAAAGTTTTTGCACAGTGAAAGAAACCATCAACAAAATGAAAAGGGATCCTACCAAATGAAAGAAGATAACTGCAAACAATATATCTAATAAGGGGTTACTATCCAAGATGTACAAAGAACACACATAACTCAACATAAAAACACAAACCACCAAATAAAAAATGGGCAGAGTCTTGAAGATAGAGAAGTTCAAGGTAAAAAGGACATAGACACAGAAGACAAGCAAGCATGAGTTTTGACAGGGAAGAGATGAGGGATCAGTTGGTGAGACATGATCTATGGGGCAGATGAAGACAGACAGCATATGGTAAGTGGCACTGTGCATCATGGTAGGAATTTCCCTTTGGTTCTTGTTTAAGGAACTTCAGGAAAGGTTTAAATTACTTTCACTGGTATCAGTGTTTAAATATCTGGTGATTTCTGACTCCTGGATGTTAGATTATTTCTGGATATGAAACTGTACTGTGGCTCACTACTCAGTTTCATGCAACTTATAGAAACCTTCAACACAAATAACATCCACTTAGCCAAATCTGAACCAAAATAATTAAGGATTGTAATGAATTGTAAACTACTGAAAAACAGTAACCCTTCAGCCCACAGCAATCATAAATAGATGGAGAAATATATAAATGGTGGAAAAGGGAGAGCTCTCGCCAACAGCAGAATGTCTAGTGATGATTGTTCAGTGTGCAAAGTGCAGGTGGGTGGGTCTGGAAAAACCATTTCACAACCATCCCAGGAAAGACTGATTTAGGCAAGAATTATCAGTGGATGCTATGTGTAGGGGAAAGTATTTTATGAGAAGCAAGATTTTTCCAATAGTAACTATACGGTCGAGAAATTGGACATCTTGACCAGGTGACCGAAATTACCCCACCAATGTAGGACAGGTGGTACTTCTAAATCAAGCACTTCTAAATGTAATGATCTCAGAAGGATCCAATATAGCTTATTTAGTATCCTGGCCAGGAATGTATAACCTGAATCTAATTATGAAAAAACATCATAGTGTTCTTCATTTTGGATTTGTTTATTTTTAGAGAAAGCTGTGGGGAAACAGTTTTCTTCAAAAAGGTGAATGTCAACTGAAAGTACACAGATAAACTCTTATAGTTAAACTGATTCTTATCAAAGGTGTCAAGGCAATTTAATGTGAAAAGAATAGTGTTTTCAACAAATGGTGCTTGGACAATTGGATAACCACTTACAGAAAGATTAATTTGGACCCTTGCCTCACATTTTACACAAAAATTAACTTAAGATGGATCATAAATATAAATGTAAGCTATGTAAGAAAACATAAGAAAATATATTCATG
>SJYC01009248.1:0-35561 GCA_006408675.1 Madoqua kirkii
AAAAAAAAAAGATAGAGAAAATTATATAGAGAGTGGTAGTGAAAGGAATGCCTTCATGATTCCTCCATTTCCCACTTCACACAGTGTGTTCCAGTCAATCTGCTTACTCAGAAAGCCCTCCAATATTTCTAGGAAGGTCTCTGGGCCTGTTGTGGGCAGTATGGGATCTGCTCTGTCTCAGATTTGGCCTTACTCCAGATTGTACTTCCTACCAACGTCCATAATCTCAGGCTAGCTGCAGGGATTTAACCCACTGCACCTGAGGCTGTACGGGTTAATTCTCTTCCTTTTCTTTGACGGCACAGCCCCTAGTGTTCTGCTTTGGTTTTGGCCCTGCCTCTGCTTGCAGGCTGCCTTCTGGTGTCTGTTCCCCTCCCAGACAAGAGGGGGTGAAGGCCAAGAAGTGTGAGGGCTCACTTGCTCAACGGGACTGTGAAGAGGGGTTTGGCAGACACAACTGGGATGTACCAGGGAGTGCCTGCTACAATAGAGACCTGCCAAATGTTGTTACAGCCTGAGGTGGGTCTTGCCCTCTCCCAGAGAAATTGGACCAGGGTCTTGGGTCCCTAGGAAGAGCCAAGCTGCCTGGGGTCCCAACAAGGTGTGGGCAGTGAGCTGTGCCTGCTGACAGCCTGAGAGCTGCTGCCACCTCCGGGTCAGGGCCATCGCAGCGTTCTGTCCACCGCCTCAGGCACTCTTCCTGGCTTTGGCAGTTGCCAGTGGCTTATGTTTCCCCCTCTCGGATCACAGACTGCAGTCATGTCTAATTCTGCTGCTGGTGCTGCTACTGGTTTTGCCAGTTTGGGCAGCTGCCACCAGGCACACAAATGCTGTCTGTGAATGTGCAAGGTTAGAGTGTCTCAGCAAGGACACCCAGTCTTTTTCCTGGACTCCCTTAGCTGCATTGTATTAGCTCTCATGGCAGCCAACCCCAGTCCCCTCCCTGGGGCCTGATCCCTGAGCTTGAGCCTTAGCAAACTCAGGCTGCAGATGTGGGCGTGCAACCTGCTTCTCGGCTGGGAAGTTCTGGTCAGCAACAATCTCTGTTGTGAATTCTCTCCATTTTGCCTTTTGAGCACCTGATGCTACATTCCCTCTGAAGTTCTGAGGCTCATCCCTGCTTCTGCCCATGAGTGGGTTTCTGAGTGTGCAGAAACTTCTCCGCCTTTATGACTTCCTCCCTAGCTCACAGGTGCCCTAAAATCCTGTATCTCATTATCTTTTGCCCTACCTCATTCTAAGGAGACTTGCTTGCCTTTTTGGAAGTCTAGGGCCTTCTGCCGATGTTCAGAAGCTGTACTGTAGGAGTTGTTCTAAAGGCACATGAATTCTTGATGTATTTGTGGGAGAGACATGATCTCCCTGTCTTATTTCTCTGCCATCCTTCTCATGTTTTCTTAATTTCAGTTTTTGTATTCTTCAGTTCTGACTGGTTCTTCTATACTTTCTAGTTCCTTGTTAAAATTCTCACCATGTTCATCTACTTTTTCCCCTAACTCAGTTGACATTCTTATTACTAAATAAGAATTGAATTCTCTATTTGGTAAGTTGTTTATTTCTATTTCATTGTAGTTTTCTTTGTTGTTTAAGAGTTTTCTCTTACTTTTAATTGAGATCAATTCCTCTGTCTTCTCATTTTGCTTAACTTTCTCTGTCTCTGTGAAATTAGGTGAAACAGTTACCTACTGAGGTCTTGAAGGGGTGTCTTCTAGGAACATGTGCTCTCTTGTGGGCACAAAGCATGTGCTCTGTGGCTTTGGTGGGAGAGCTGGATCTGATGTGAACAGGAGTCACATCTTTCCTCAGGCTGTGTGAGCAGCTATCACCGAGGTAGGAGATAATGCTGGAGGAGGAGGGGCTAGGGCTTGAACTAGCTGTGAGCCAGGGTTTCCCGTATGCTCAGTGGCCATCACTGCGCTACCAAGGGGCAGGGTTGGATCCCAAGTTGCTCTAGTAGGAGCCCTGAGGCTCAGATTTGAGCTGTTTCTGTTAGCTTTAAGTGGGGGCTCTCCCACATCCTAGCAATGGCACCCTTGCCCCAGAGGGGAGCAGTCTGGTACAAGAAGGGCCCAAGCAGGCTCTCAGCATATGACGGTTCTTGGCATGTGATGAGGTGCAGGCTGTGGAGGTCCAGTCAGTGTGGGCTCTTCTGACACACTGCCTGTGCAAATGCCGGTGATGGCTGTCCCTGACCTGCTGAGACATCACTATGGGTCTGGGCCACCTCTGGAACTAACAGTCAAGTTCTTTCCTCGGCCATAATGACCATCACTCCACTGTGACGCTGTGCCATGATATAATAAGTGGTCTGGAGCACTCGTTCCGCTCAGGCTGGGCCATGTACCCAGATGGTCACAGGAAACTGGCAGCCACTTGTGCAGCTTCAATCTGCCATCCTTGCCCTGCCTTGTGAGCAAGCAAGTGGGTGTGCACTCCTCAGGAGTGGAGGCCAGGCTGCCAACAGCCCTCCTGTTAGTCTCACTGGTCCTCCGACGAATGAAGAGCGTTTGTCTTCCCTGTGTCGGACCTCAGGACTGGAGTGTCCAATATGTAGCTCAAATCATTTACTCCCCAAGGAGTACCTCTGCCCTTAAAATCTTCCTTTTCCTCAGAGTCCCCTCCCTGGGGCACATTTCTCTTCCTGTCTTACCCAACTCCATGTGGATCTTTCTTACAACCTTCGTTGTACAGGAATCTTTCTTCCAGGATCCAGCTGGTTTTCAGTAAGAACTGTTCCATATGTAGATGTATTTTTTATGTGTTTGTCGGGGAAAGTGAATTCCACATCCTCTTATCCCACCAACCTTGATCTTTCCTATCACAGAAGCTCTCAATTAAGGAATATGACCCTGTGTTGAGGCCCTTTCACTTTTCATAAAGAATGGTTTGTTTACAGACCATGTTTTAAAAAACTGGATTTCATCTGTATAAACTAGAGCTTAAAAAATGTCAAAACTAGGTCAGAGGTGGAGAGATTAGGCTTAAGCCACTAAGAGATGACAAAATTACACATTCCCCTCCCTGAGCTTATTTTTATTTCCTAAGACATGGTTTCCTAAACATCATTGTTTTCTCTATGAGGAAAAAGATTTAAAACTGGCAAAATGCAACTACATTTACTGTAAGATTAATGTACATACCTAGTTGGAAAATACAGTGTTCTGGCTAATTGAAAATTCTGTTTAGCTAAGTGTCTCCATGGCTGATTCATGTCAATGTATGGCAAAAATCTAGTCAAAGCTATAGTTTTTCCTGTGGTCATGTATGGATGAAGAGTTGGACTGTGAAGAAGGCTGAGCGCCAAAGAATTGATGCTTTTGAACTGTGGTGTTGGAGAAGACTCTTGAGAGTCCCTTGGACTGCAAGGAAATTCAACCAGTCCATTCTGAAGGAAACCAACCCTGGGATTTCTTTGGAAGGAATGATGCTGAAGCTGAAGCTCCAGTACTGTGGCCACCTCATGCGAAGAGTTGACTCATTGGAAAAGACTCTGATGCTGGGAGGGATTGGGGGCAGGAGGAGAAGGGGACGACAGAGGATGAGATGGCTGGTTGGGATCACAGACTCGATGAATGTGAGTCTGAGTGAACTCCAGAGATGGTGATGGACAGGGAGGCCTGGCGTGCTGCGATTCATGGGGTTGCAAAGAGTCGGACACAACTGAGTGACTGAACTGAACTGAATTGATGGAAAAAATACTGTTTCCAGTAAAGTAATTAGCCTCCAATTAAAATAAATTAATTCATTTAAAAAAGAGTCAGGATTCTCTTTGTATATGCAGGTATATCCTGTGTAGGAACATGCCTGTGTGTGTGTACCTGTATATTTGTACATTTCCTTACACATTTGGATTGGGATTGCTAGCAAACACAGAATTAGAAAAGAATATACAGCACTAAATAATACACTGACCTAGTTTAATTTATTCAACAAATATACATTGAACACATTTACATTCATTTAAATATCACATCATTGTGGCTTTAGCATCTAGCATGGCCCAAAGGGTGAGATCATTTTCCCTAGGTCAGTGTGTGAGACATAAAAGGTCTTGTCCTGCTTTCTAAATGTTTACTGCCTGGCAGGGATCTGATTTAACTTTGCTATTTCAGGACTTCCAGAATCTTGCAGGGACTAAACTATGATCAAGACTATTGCAGATATACGGAAGTGTCAATGCAAAGTTGGAAAAATGCCAGAAAATCAGCTTGCGTTACTATTTACATATCATCTAATGGATCTGTAGGAGGGATTTCTTTTTAAGGAGGCAAGGGGTACCTTTAAAATCATGATTTCATTAGCGCCATCTTCCCCTGCTTCAGCCCATCGTTGAAACCGCTACCATATGTTGTAATTTTCCACAAGAAAAATTAGTTTCCTTCTCTAATCAAACTTTATATACATGTTTGTTCCCTTCCTTTGTTTTGAAACCTATGATTAATTTATGAGAAGTCCCCTTAGATACAAAGTAGACCTTTAGAACAGAAATGTTAAAACAACTCAAGTGTTTCATGAAATGTCATTTTTGTGTGATATCCTTGTAAAGGTAGCAGGATTCTAGAAAGAGGAATTAGAATTAAAATTAGGTCCTTTGATAAATCTCTCTTGGATCTCTTCCTGTGAGAATTAAGACACTACAATATGTCCACAGGTAGACAGTCAGGACTTATCAAGGAGTTCATTTTGAATTTTAATTCCAGTGCTTACAAACAGTTAAACACAAATTAATTTTCCCAAAATAGATTACCTAAAGGTCAGTTCATACATCTAGTTGTTTAGTTTCTTTTGGCTTGTAATATGGAATATTTTTGGATTGCCCAGAAGACAGAACTGATGCCCTTGAGGTTAGCAAAAGTGATCCCTGGTTTTAAGCCAAATGCCTTCTTGCTGACAGTATCTGAGCAGAGTCCTATAGGCACATCTCAATGCTTTGCTCTCAGTCTAGCACCCACTACAGCCTCATCTGTGCAGATTTAAGCAGTGCAAATGGGTAAGTGGAAAGGAAAGAAAAAAGAAAAGAATGAAGGCTCTTTATCAGGCACAAAGTGATTAGCAGAAATATGTCACAGCCAAAGGGATGTTATGTGTGAAATAAGTGATTCACAAAGCTGAATAAAGCAGAATAGCCTTCATGTTCCTCTGCAGCTCTTTACCCTTCCCAAGGCAGGGGTAAGGATGAGCTAAGTGCTCAGAATTAAGATAGTCCCTCCTCTAGTCTAGTGGTAAAGAATCTGCCTGTGAATACAGGAGACCTAAGGGACATGGCTTTGATCTCTAGGTCAGGAGGATCTCCTGGAGAAGAGCATGGCAACCCACACTGACAGTCTTGCCTGGAGAATCCCGGGTCACAGAGTCAGACACAGACGAAGTGACTTTGCATGCATGCACTTGTCTAGCTGGGGTTAAACGGGAGCCCTCTGTGTTTGGTGTAAGACTCCTAAAGCAGGAATCTGTCTGGAGACCCAGACCCCAGATGTTCTAATATCCACACTACCTGCCTCCCAACCCACTCCCTATACTTAAAGCCTCAGGACTATCAGGATTCATTTCATTACACCTTTTACTCCTACTAATAACAGACACAATGAGATGCCCAGGTCACCTCTCATTCCTCCAATTTTTATACCCAAACAGCCTCTTTCATATCTTTTTCTTGCCCTTGACCTTCTATCTCCCCTCCCTCTCAGTGTCTGATGCCCTTTTCCTGTGCTCTCTGGGACTCGCAGGCAGCCATCAGGAAGACCCCCTTCCTGTCTGAATACTCCCTCTGTCTTTCTACCTTAGCTGTTCCCTGAGGACACTACTCCCCCACTCCAGCCCTCGCAAGTGGTGTCTAGTTTCTCCCACATTCTCAAACCATAGGGCTTAGAGGTAGGGTGGAGATCCTAATGCATCTCTTTACCACATCTGGCCCACTGTCCTTCCTCTTCTCTTCCATAAAAGCTCTTGAGTTCTGAATCATACAAAATCAGACTGTACCATCCACTCCCCCAAAGTCGAGGAAGGAATGGTTTCCTGGCACCCTGTCACACTCCATCACTATGGTGGCCACGATTCTAGGTGAATTCAGTGTCCACACAGATGAGCTTTCTTATCCCCCATTTCTCAGTCCCTGTCCTCCACCCTAACTCCAAGAAGACATACCAGTTCTTAACTGAAATTCCTCCACATTCATCTCCAACCACCACCATCCTGTCAGTTTCCCACTTCTGGTACCCCAACTCCAGCAACCTCAATGAGACCTGATAACCACTGATCCTCCCACTTCTCAGTTTCCATCAGCCTCCTCTTGTCTGGCCTCACCTCCTTCACCAGCATAAATTCCATGTTCAACTGTCAGAACCATCCCCTCCCTGAGTGAAAACTCCTCCTGATCTCACAGGGACCTGCTCACTTGGTAAAGCTAAACCCTGGTTGACTTCCTCTCTCCACTCTTTCACACACAGGCACAGAGAAGAAAGTCACAGAATTCTGCTAAATGCTATTACTCTAAATCTAAGATCTCTAGTGAGCCCTCAGCATGAGCCCTCAGCAGGTCTCAAGGGACTGGCTAAAGTCCTCAAGTGTTCTGTCTCATCTTTCTCCTCCCTGAATCCATAGGGGCTTGATATATCTTTGCAAAAATGAACTGGCATTAATGTCACCAGAATTTAGAATGAAACAAATTTAATTCCATGAAATAAGTTTCACATGAGACTTGCTTTAAGTTTTTCAGGCAATATACACATCCTGAGTTAGAAAATGCTCACAAAGATTTGCCTCAGCACAAATTCCCACAAAAGTAAAAGAGGAGATTGGATGGCAGAGGACATTAACCAACTTCCCTTAAAACAGATTCTTTGAAAATCTCCTAGTTTTTGGCCCAAAAGAATGTCCATTAGCAGCGGATAGATGATTTTACTTTCTAAGCCCACAGAAAATTAAAAGTTTTAAATAATGAGATGTTAATGGAGAATTAATAAAATTACCAAAATCTCTAAAAAAGTTTCATGGCTATTATTTCTGCCTTCACTCAAGAGGCTATGATTTTCCAGTATGGAAAAATAATATGATGATGCTAGAGGAAACCATCCATCTCAGAGAAATAAAAATTGGATGAAGGAATGACTAAGTACTCATTTTACTTGCAAAACGAATAAAGACCTTTTCACCTAGAATATGCATCCTGATTTTCCAGCACTGCCATGAAGACGACTCAGGGTCCATGATTTAAATTGTAGGTGGTTACGATACCTAACAAAGCCAATGAAAGAAATTGCTGCTGCTGTTGCTGCTAAGTCACTTCAGTTGTGTCTAACTCTGTGTAATCCCATAGATGGCAGCCCACCAGGCTCTGCCGTCCTTGGAATTCTCCAGGCAAGAACATTAGAGTGGGTTACCATTTCCTTCTCCAATAAAGAAACTGCTGGTTCCCTTTAAAAGTAAGTGTCAAAACTAGTAGCAACATTCACTTAAATGATTCAGGAGGTCCATAAAATTGTGTCAAAATATCTCTTTCAAAGTGAAGCACTCACTGATTTTCCTTTCATGTGTGGGTAAACATTCAAGGTAAAATGACAAACTGGAAGACACATGCCATCCATCGTTAAAGCTCTCCTATGCAGATACTTATATATTCCAGGCCAATGAACTGCATACCTACGGAATAACATGTCATTTTAGAAGTATTCTAGACTTTAAGTCCCTAGGCACAAAGACACTCTTTGTATCCTTATCACTTAATGTCTGGGTGTACATAAAGTTGAACTTAATAGATGTTCTATAAAAACAATGCCCAGTCCTTTCCACCTACTAACATGCTACCTTGTTTAGATGGTGCTACAAACACTTGATCAGTAGGATCAAGCAGGTTTTAAATAATGTTAGGAATTTTAATGAGGCATGCTCATTGTACAAGCATATAAATCACACAGAAAAATTACAAAATAAAATCACTTGGAAAAAACACTACTAAGATGTTATTCAACAGTCCTTCTGCCCAAGTGCTTAGCCGCTCAGTTGTGTCTTTGCAACCCTTGGGACTGGAGCCCATCGGGCTCTTCTGTCAATAGGCGTTTCCAGGCAAGAATACTGAAGTGGGTCGCCATTTTCTCCTCCAGGGATCTTCCTGACCCAGGGGTCAAATTTGTGTCTCCTGTATCTCCTGCACTGCAGGCAGATTCTTTACCCACTGAGCCATCAGGGAAGCCCTTTCTGCTCAAGTACATCTATTAAAGACAATTTTATACAAAGCGACTCACATTACTTAAGCTTTCTTGTGATTATAATTATTTTAACCTAAATTTAACTTACTAATTTGCCAGATAGCTTCCCATAAAAATAAAGTCTTTTTTAATTGAAGCATAATTTACATACTATACTACATTAGTTATGTTAGAACATAATGATTTGATATTTTTATACATTACAAAATTATCTCCACAATGAGACTTGTTACCCTCTGTCACCATACAAAGTGATTACAATTTTATTGACAATATTCCTCAGGCTGTACATTTCATCCCCATGACTCATTTTATAATTGGAAGTTTGGACCTCTTAATCTCCCTCACCTATTTCACTTACCCTGCTACCTTCCTCACACTGGGGACCATAAAGTTTATTCTCTGTATCTATGACTTTGTTTCCAAATGATTTGGTCATTTTTTTTTTAGATTTTAAATATAAGTGAAATCACATAGTATTTATCTTTCTCTCACCTGTTTCACTTAGCATAACATCCTCAGGTCCTCTTAACATTCCTCTTATCACAAATGACAAGATTTCATTTTTATGGCTGAGTAATATTCCATTGTGTGTATGTGTATGTCTTAACCATTCATCTATTAATGGACATTTCAATTACTTCCATGTCTTGGCTATCGTAAACAAGGCGGTTATGAACATCAGGGTGCATGTATCAGTTTGAATTAATCTTTTCATTTCCTTTGGATATATACCCATGAGTAGAATTCCTGGATCATATGATAAGTATATATTTTAAAGAAACCTTCATACTATTTTTCATAGTGACTGTACCAATTTATAGTCTTATCAACAGTGTACAATGGTTCCCCTTTCTCCACATCCTGGCCAATATTTGTTCCTTGCTGCCTTTTTGGTGACAGCCATTCTGACAGGGGTGAGGTTTTGTGATTTCCATTTTCATTTCCCTGATCATTAGTGATGTTGAGCATCTTTTCATATTTCTGTTGGCCATCTATATCGCTTTTTGGAAAAGTCTCCAATCAGATCTGTCCAGTTTTTAAGTCAGGGTTTGTTTGTGTGTGTTTTTTTTTTATGTTGAGTTGTATAAGTTCTCTGTATATTTTGGATATTAATCCCCTTATAGGATATATTACTTACAAACATCTTCTCCCATTCAGTAGTTTGTCTTTTCATTTTGTTAACAGTTTCCTTCACAGAGAAAAGCTTTTGAGTTTTGCTGTTGTGTTGTGCTAGTCACTCAGATGTGTCTGACTCTTTGCAATGCCATGGACTGTAGCCTGCCAGGCTCCTCTGTTCATGGAATTCTCTAGGCAAGAATATCGGAGTGGATTGCCATTCCCTTCTCCAGGGGATTTCCCCACCCAAGGACTGAATCTGGGTCTCCCGCATCGCAGGCGGATTCTCTACTGCCTGAGCCACCAAGGAAGCCGCGAGTTTGCTCTAGTCCAATTTGTTTACTACGGCTTTTGCTTCTCTTGCCTGAGGAGGCAGATCAAAAGACATATTGGTAATACTGCCTATGTTTTCTTCTAGAAGTTCTTGCTTCAGGTCTCATATTTCAGTTTTTAATTCATTTGACTTTATTTTTGCACATAGTATGAGGAAAAAAAGTCTAGTTTTACTCTTTAGCATGTCAAAAAAGTGGTCCAGTTTTCTTGACACTGTTTTTTGAAGAGGCTTTCCTTTCCCCATTATAGATCCTTGCCTCTTTTGTCAAAGAAGTGACCATATACATGTGGCTTCATTTTGGGGCTTTCTGTTCAGAACTGTGTTATTTTTAATGACTATATAGTATTCCATGGTAGACATGTATCACTATTTAGTGACAAGTTTCCTACTAATGGATACTTAGGTTATTTCTAGTTTTTTCTTATCAAACACAAACCTACAGTGGGTATCCCTGTGAAAGCATCTATGCTATGAAACAAAGGTTGTAACAACAGAGACCCAACCAACCAGCTGGTTATAACAACACTGACCCAAGCCCTCCAGAGGTCCTCACTCTTGCCAACACCATTATGCTGTTGGAAAACATTGCCAATGTGTTTCTACTTGCATGTTAGAGACATTAACAACAAACATGCTCTAAATATTTCAGTTAGTCACATATAAATCTTGTTTATAGTGATTTTTGTCATGTTTTGTCAAGTTTTATTGTACTATGAAAGAATAATTTTTAAAACAACTTCTGATTTTCATGATAAACATGGAAAGATTCTATCACTCCAAACTTCTTAAAAGCAGTATTTTCTGCTAATATCATTATTCTTAACCATTTTGTGATGAGAAGCCTGTTTGAGAATCTGATGAAACCAGAACCACCCAGAAAAAAAGCTTTTAAATGTAAACATTTTGCAGATAATCTCACATAGTTCAAGCCTTCATTAACCTGATATGTGACCTTGTAGAAATCGTATTGTATGCATTTCTCTGCAAACTAACATGGAATGACAAATTTTCAAAATACTCACTATAGCTATAGGTTAAGTGGGCCCCTTTCTAATATCTTTCTTCTCAAGGACTTCATTCCCACCACCTTGGTCTTCTTCCCATGCATCTTACACAAAAATACTTGTGAGTAAATATGTGAAGAGTTTTCTTTAGGACTTGCCAGTTGCCATCTCTGGCCAAGCCCACATATGTAATGCACTTTGAAGAGTTAAAAAAAAAAACAAACTGGAAAACGATCCCTTTCCAACTTCTTGGGATCATCTCAGAGAGCCCCTAAAGTTTATTTTGAAATTTTTATTAAATTCTTATTATCATTTATCATTTAGTCATTCTCAATTTCTATAATTCCTGAGTCCTTAATTTTTACCACTCTGTAGAATAAATTTTAAAATCTCCTAATAAGTTAGGGGAAATTAAATAAAACTTAAAAGTTATGAAGGAGATACGTTATCATGTAGACATGATAGAAGGCGAGCCAATAAGCACTCCAGAAGGAAGGAAGGTACTGTTGCTGCTGCCGCTGCTGCTAAGTCGCTTCAGTCGTGTCCGACTCTGTGTGACCCCATAGACGGCAGCCCACCAGGCTCCCCCATCCCTGGGATTCTCCAGGCAAGAACACTGGAGTGGGTTGCCATTTCCTTCTCCAATGCATGAAGGTGAAAAGTGAAAGTGAAGTCGCTCAGTCGTGTCCGACTCTTAGTGACTCCATGGACTGCAGCCTACCGGGCTCCTCCACTGTATACTGCTTCACACATGGCAAGGAAGGAAAAAATATACAAGGCTTTCTCATCAAAATGTAAGCTCTTCATATAATAGCTAAATGGTATGTACTCAATGAAATTCAGAAGATTAAAGTACTTTAACAGTGAGTGCTTTCACAGAATTGTCACAAAATTCAGAGGAATAAACCTGGGTTACAGGCAAACCTATGCTAAGAAATCTGGGTAGAAACCTGACAGGCTGAGCTCTGCTGCACAGGAGCTACTGACTGGCTTTGGACAAGTCATTTCCTTTCTCTGGGTTGATAATCCCCAGTTTAAACCTTACATTCTCAAAAAAGCCTCCTTGGACCCTAAGGCAGCTCCCAGAGGTGGGCTTCTGGAGTTCCCAGTACGTACAGCTTTCAGATTTAATCATATGTTCATTGCCTATCCTCTCCACTTGACAGTACGCTCCACCTCTATATTCACCTCAGATGTCCTGCTCCTTATACAGTGCCTGGCACAAAATAGAGGGAAGAAAGGAGGGAAGAATTAAGACATAACTGAATCAATAAACAGATCCAAAAAAGAGGTGGACCAGAAGACCTCTAAGGTGTGCTTAGATCTTAATGTATTAAAGGCATTTCTTCCTGTTGAATGCTATAAATGGTTGGGTTTAATTAGGCTAAAACATTTATGGATCACCTAATTTGAATGGAGTCTTATGCTTGGTCTATAGGGAGAAAAAGAGTAGCCAAGGATGCATGAGAAATAGGTCGTGTCCCTGCCCTTCAAAGAAATGGGTTTGGCTAAGGAAAAAAGATTACATTAAACAAGTAGGACAAAGGAACAGGACAACTTAAATGAAAACAAAAATAACAGAGTAAGTGATATGACTAAGAGGAACTGGATGGACTCTTAATTATTAAAGTGTACCACACAGAAGTGAACTGACTCTTCTGTAACCACACAGACAATTTAAGTGAGACCTGATGGAAAACAACTCCAGCCTTTCCATCTTCTGGTAGTTAAGGAAGGCTCTTAAGTAAAAAGTGAGGCTCATGTTCCTGACACAGGGTTATAAGAGAGAAGTAAGATTCAGCTCAACGACAGATAAAGTCTGATATGACCAAATCAATCCTACTGCAGACAGTTTTGGAGGCATTCAGAGTTTCACCCACCTGGAAAAATAAATGCCATTCCAGAGAGAAACAGCAAGTGGACATTGAGAAAATATATTAAAATGGTAATAAAGCTCCCCTGGTGGCTCAGACAGCAAAGAATCTGCCTGCAATGCAGAAAACCCAGAGTCAATTCCTGGGTCATAAAGATCCCCTGGAGAAGGGAATTTCTACCCACTCCAGTATTTTTGCTCAGAGAATTTTTTGGATAGAGGAGGCTGGTGGTGTACAGTCCATGGGGTCACAAGAGTCAGACACAGCTAAGCTACACACACACACACACACACACACACACACACACACACACACACACGGGAATGAATAAGATAGGCTACAAACTACTAATGCCATGCAATCCCCTTTTTTGAGACCCTACCCATGTGCCTCCTGTAGGGTAGGCCATGCAAAGAATGCATAAGAAGTTCCTGGCAGGGTCCACGCTTGAGGAGACCTGATTGTCTAACTCCAGAGACAAATAAGTAAATGAGGAAAACAATTCCAATTAGTAACAAAGTCTCCTAGTTCCAAAATGTGGCCTCAAATTACAATGCCCAAAGAAGCAAAGCTAGATGAGCAGAAAGGCCTGGAGTGGAGCTGGGAAACAGGGGCTTTGCCCTTGGTACTTCTTGGTCTCTTCTTGTTGGGCCTCTCACCCCTGAGGATTATGCCTCTCCCATCTTCTCCACCCTGGGAAGAAAGGTGGTGGGCACAAGGGAGAAGCTCCAACACTTAGTGGTCTGCCCAGCTGCAAAGGGAGGAAACCCAGGCAGACAGGCTGTGGCACGGAGGACACACCTGAGAGTTGGTGATTCTGAGGGCTGAGCAGGATGTGACTGGAAATAATTTAAGATGTGAGTTCTTTTTCCTTCCTCAGAACAAACCCACAGTGGGGCTATCATCCTCCCAAGGCAAGATCTAATCCCATCTGCTCTTCTTCCTAAGTTCTGAGGGAACAGGGGAGAGCTTCTAGTAGGAGAATGTTCTCATTAGCTCACAGGCAGGAAATTGAGAGGTTCATTTAAAATTGAAGAAAGAGCAGGAGACTCAGCCTAACACAAGGCGCAGAGTGGCCACGTATCAGCTGCTGCACACCTCATCTTCCCGTTGCTATTCTCATCCCGGTGCCCGTAATTTAAAAAACTCAAAATCAACAGCTTAAAAGAAAATCCAGCTTGATTAGAGGCTGTATACTTCTTGCTGTATACCTCCAACTATGAATAACTCTGTAAGGAAGAATACATGGCCGAAACACTGGTTTTTCCCCTTCAGGAGGATTAACAAGCAAATTCATGCAATAGAGTCGCCCAGTTTATTGTTACCACCCTCCCTTTCTGTCACCCTAAACACACACACAGGCACTTCCTCCATCAGTGCTCATGGAGAGAAGAGGGTGGGAGGCTCCTGCTGCATGCCTATAGTCTCTCTCCATTCAAAGTAGTTACACTAGATACTCTTTCTGATTATGAACCCCAAAACCCCAAACAAACAGTTCTATCACAAATCTTCTCCAAAAAGAAGATCTGGAAAGAAAAATTCAATATCCGTAGCTATCTGCTGGGGAATTGGACCCAGCTAATTCCCCAGTAGATACCAAAAGTTGCAGGTTCTCCATCCCCTCATATAAAACATCAGTGTTGAAGTAATCTTTAGATTACTTATGTTACCTAACATAATGTAAATACTATTTAAATTGTTATAAATACAATGTAAAGGCTATGTAAATAGTTGCCAGTGTGCAGCAAATTCAAGTTTTCCTTTTTTTTGGAATTTTGTGTAACTTTTTTCCTCAAATATCTTCGATCTACAGTTTATTGAATCATGGATGCAGAACCATGGATATGAAGGGCTGACTGTAGTGGATCTTTTCATACCACAAATATTCTCATGGATTTCCCTCAAAAGTCTAAGATAAAAAGAGAGAAAGCCCACAAAATTTAGACAACTGTTAAGGGTTCAGTGAGCTACTGCTCATATCACCAAAGAACACAGACAAACCCATGCAGCTGTACTTATACCTCTCATCAATAAATTCAAGCAAATATTTTCTTCCATATGACTCATGCAGCTCAAAATCAACCCAATTAAAAAAAAAAGGGAAGATCTAAATAGACACTTCTGTAAAGAAAACAGACAGGTGGCCAAAAAGCACATGAGAAGATGCTTAACATCACTTATTATTGCCTGCCTGCGTGCATGCTCAGTCTTGTCCAACTCTTCGCAACCCTGTGGATTGTAGCCCACCAGACTCCTCTCTCTGTAATTTCCAGGCAAGAATACTGCAGTAGGTTGCCATTTCCTACACTAGGGGATCTTTCCAAACCAGTGATCACAGCTGCATCTCCTGCATTGGCAGGTGGATTCTTTACCACTGAGCCACCTGAGAAAGTGAAAAGTGAAAGTAAAGTTGCTCAGTCGTGTCCGACTCTGTGCAGCCCCATAGACGGCAGCCCACCAGGCTCCCCGGTCCCTGGGACTCTCCAGGCAAGAACACTGGAGTGGGTGGCCATTTCCTTCTCCAATGCATGAAACTGAAAAGTGAAAGTGAAGTCGCTCAGTCGTGTCTGACTCTTCGAGACCCCCTGGACTGCAGCCTATCAGGCTCCTCTGTCCATGGGATTTTCAAGGCAAGAGTACTGAAGTGGGGTGCCACTGCCTTCTCCTAAAAAAAATTATACAAATGAACTTATTTACAAAACAGAGACAGTTTCACAGATCTCAAAATTAAATTAAATTTATGGTTACCAAAAGGGGAATATGGGAGAAATAACAAATTAGGAGACTGGGATTAATATATACACACTACTATATGTAAACTAGATAACTAACAAGGACCTACTATATAGCATTAATGCTACAATGTAGTATTAAAAGATGCTTGCTCCTTGGAAGAAAAGCAGTGACAAACCTAGAGAGCATATTAAAAAACAGAGACAAAAGTCTGTAAAGTCAGAGCTACAACTTTTCCAGTAGTCACGCATACATGTGAGAGTTGGACCATAAAGAAGGCAGAGAGGTGAAAAAGTGATGCTTTCAAACTGTGGTACTGGAGAAGGCTCTTGAGAGACCCTTGAACAGCAAGGAGATCAATCCTAAAGGAAACCAACCCTGAATATTCATTGGAAAGACTGATGCTGAAGCTGAAGCTCCAGCACTTCAGCCACCTGATGCGAAGAGCTGACACATTAGAAAAGATCCTGATGCTGCGAAAGATTAAGGGGAAGAGAAGGAGGTGACAGAGGGTGAGATGGTTGGAGGGCATCATCAACTCAATGGACATGAGTCTGAACAAACTCTTGGGAGATGGTGAAGTACAGGGAAGCCTGGCATCCATGGAGTCACAAAGAATTGACAGGCTGAGCAACTGAGCAACAACAACTGTATAGAATAGGGAACTCTAATCAATATTATATAATAACATATATGGGAAAAGAATTTGAAAAGAATGGTTGAATCACTTATCTGTACCCCTGAAAGTAACACATCATTGCAAATCAACTATACACCAATAAAATTTTTTTAAAAAACAAGCAAGAGACAAAATTAATGCAGTGAGAGACCCACAAGTATATACGAAATTGCAGCCAATGCTAATAACTAAAAAAGGAAGCTGAAACCAGAAAAGCAACACAAGTATTTAAATTTTTCTTACCCTGAGTAGAAAAAAAATTTTCTTAAGTCTTATTTTGTCCATGATAGAGTAAGAAAATGGAGAAATAAAGAAAAGAGTGAGAAGGGCTAGAAGGAGATACGTTTTAAAAACTACAATTTATAAGCCTAAAGTATGGCTTAAATCATTTGAACAAGAGGTGGAAAACCATAATTCAAAAAGAGTGAACAAAAGAAACAGTGATATGCTTTCAGCTCCACAGTCAGAAGGGCAGAACTGCCAGGACAGCATTACCATTGTCTGAGAACACCGGCAGGTTTATTCATGCTAAACATGCCATAATTGAGAATCAATACGGGGCAGAGTGTGCTTAAATGAACTCCAAGGGTTTGTACAAGGGTTCGTACAAGCAATCCTGTTAATGTCACATTGCATTTTATTAAATGATGTTTGGAATAAAAAGCCTGTTGGTTGGGCCTGGGAAAAGTTTGTTTTAAAGAAGTATAACTTCATATGACAGCTATAATCATAACATTGATCTTCATGATAATCTCACTATACATAAAAGGAATCAACTATGAAGATAACGAACCAGTGCTCAGGTTGCATGCAGTGTCCCTAAGACTGCCTTCAATTTCTAATGTGGGAGATAAATCAGGACATTATGAAGGTCCACAACCTGCTGTCACCATAACAGGTGCAGGGAGAACAGTATCCTTTTTTTCCCAAAGTAACAAGTTTATTCAATCGTGCTGGTTTTTTTTTTTTCATTTTGATTTATTTTTATTTTTATTTGATTTATTTTTATTGACATAGACTTGATTCACAATGTTTAAGGTGTTCAGCAAAGTGATTCAGCTATACATACACAAGTGATTCAGTGGTAAAGAATCTACCTGCAATGCAGGAGACACAGGTCCAATCCCTGGGTCGGGAAGATTCCCCTGGAGGAGGAAAGGGCAACACGCTACAATATTCTTGTCTGGGAAATCCCATGGGCAGAAGAGCCTCTTCACGGGATCACAAAGAGTTGGGTGCGACTGAGCACATTAACACATATACACACATATTTTTTAGATTCTGTTCTCTTATAGGCTATTACAAGATACTGTACATAGACTCCTGTGCTATACAATAAGTCCTTGTTTTTTGTTTTTTGGGCTTTTTTACTTTTGAATTTTTTATTTTGTATTGGCACAACATTGTAGCCAATGTTGTGATCATTTCAGAGGAAAAGTAAAGAGACTAGCTATACATATACATGTATCCATTCTCTCCCAAACCTCCCTCCTATCTAGGCTGCCACATGGCATTGAGCAGAGTTCCATGTGCTATGCAATAGGTCCATGTTGGTTATTCGTTTTAAATATAGCAATGTGTACATGACCATCCCAAACTCCCTAACTATCCCCTTCCCTTGGCAACCCTGAGTTTTATAAGTCTGTGAGCCTCTCTGTTTTGTAAGTTCGTTTGTACTCTTTCTCTTTAGTTTCCACATATAAGGGATGTCATACTATATTTCTCCTTCTCTGGCTGACTTACTTCACTCAGTATGACACTCTCCAGGTCCATCCGTGCTGCTGCAAATGGCATTATTTCATTCTTTTTAACGGCTGAGTAAAATTCCGTTGCCTTTACGTACCATTTTCTTAATCCATTCATATGCTGATGGTCATTTAGGTTGATCCCATGCTTTAGCAATTGTAAACAGTGCTGCCATAAACATTGGGGTGTATGTATCCTTTTGGATCATGCTTTTCTCCAGACATATGTCCAGGGTGGGATTGTAGGGTCATATGGTAGCTCCGTTTTCAGTTTAAGGAACCTCCATATTGTTCTCCATAGTGGCTGTACTAATTTACATTCCCACCAACAGTGCAGGAGGGTTCCCTTCTATTCACACCCTCTCCAGCATTTACTGTTTGTGGATTTTGTAATGATAATCATTCTGGCAGGTGTGAGGTGATATCTCATTGTAGTTTTGATTCGCATTTCTCTAATAATTAATGATGTTGAACATCTTCTCATGTGCCTGTTGGCCATTCATATGTCTTCTTTGGAGAAATATCTATTTAGGTCTCCTGTCCATTTTTTGAGTGTATTGTTTGCTTTGATGCCGTTAAGTGACATAATAGTTGTTTATAAATTTTGGAGACTAATCCCTTATTGATCATATCATTTGCAAATATTTTCTCCCAATCTATGAATTGTCTTTTCGTTCTGTTTATTGTTTCCTTTGCTACGTAAAAGCTTTTGAGTTTAAGTAGGTCCCATTTGTTTGTTTTTCTTTTCATTATTCTGGGAGATGGATCAAAAGACCCCCAAACAGTCAAAGCAATCTTGAGAAAAGAAAAATGCAGCTGGAAAAATCAGGCTGTCTGACTTCAGACTATACTACCAAGCTACATTCATCAAAATAGTATGGTACTGGCACAAAAATAGAAATATAGATCAGTGGATTACGGTAGAAAGCCCAGAAATAGGCCCATGCACCCGCGGCCAACTAATCTAAGACAAATGAAGCAAGACTATACAATGTTAGGAAGACAATGTCTTCAGCAAATGGTACTGGGAAAACTGGACAGCTACATGTTAAAAAAAAAAAAAAAGAAATCAGATCATTCTTTAACTCCATACACAAAAACATGCTCAAAATGGATTAAAGACCTAAATATGAGACTGGACACTATAAAACTCCTAGAGCAAAACATAGGCAGAACACTCTGACATAAATCACAGCAACATCTTTGTTTATCTATTTTATATATAGTAGTGTGTATCTGTTAATCCCAAATTCCCATTTATCCCTCTTCCCCATTTTCTCTTTGATAACTGTAAGTTTGTTATCTATGTTTCTGAGTCTATTTCTGTTTTGTAAATTGGTTCATTTGTATTTTTTTCTAGATTCCACATACAATATCAGATGGTATGTGTCTTCTCTGACTTACTTCATTCAGTATGACAATCTCTAGCTCCACCCACAGTGCTACAAATGCTATTACTTCATTCTTTCTATGGCTGAATAATATTCCACTGTCTTTGTGCGTGTGTGTGTGTGTGTGTGTGTGTGTGTGTGTGTGTGTGTGTAGTAAAGACACTACACTGTCTTTACACATTCATCTGTTGGTGAACACTTAGGTTGTTTCCATGTCTTGGCTATTGTAAACAGTGCTGCAGTGAACACTTGGAGAAGGCAATGGCACCCCACTCCAGTACTCTTGCCTGGAAAATCCCACGGACGGAAGA
This sequence comes from Madoqua kirkii, assembly GCA_006408675.1. Lineage (NCBI taxonomy): Eukaryota > Metazoa > Chordata > Mammalia > Artiodactyla > Bovidae > Madoqua > Madoqua kirkii. The sequence continues at coordinate 19,395 of SJYC01009248.1, forward strand.
GCCTGGTAGGCTGCAGTCCAGCTAAGAGTCGGACACGACTCACTAAGAGTCGGACACGACTGAGCGACTTCTTTCACTTTTCATTTTCATGCATTGGAGAAGGAAATGACAACCCACTCCAGTGTTCTTGCCTGGAGAATCCCAGGGATGGCGGAGCCTGGTGGGCTGCCATTTCTGGGGTCGCACGGGGTCGGACACGATTGAAGCGACTTAGCAGCAGCAGCAGCATGAACACTTGGGTAAATGTTATCTTTTCAAATTAGAAATAAATAAAGAAAAAGTGTTAATCGCTCAGTCACGTCCGACTCTTTACAATCCCATGGACTGCAGCCCACCAGGCTCCTCTGTCCATAGAGTTCTCCAGGCAAGAAGACTGGAGTGGGTTGCCATTTCCTTCTCCAGGGAATCTTGCCGACCCAGGGATCAAACCTGTGTCTCTCATGTCTCCTGCACTGCAGGTGCATTCTTTACCACTGAGTCACCAGAGAAGCCCAATAAGAGTTTTTGTCCTTTCTGGACATATGGCCAGGAGTGAGATTGCTGGGTCATATAGTTACTCTATTTGTAGTTTAAAGAAGCTCCAATACTGTTTTACGCAGTGTCTGCACCAATTTACATTTCACCAATAGTGTGGGAGGGTCCCCTTTCCATCATGCCCTAGGAGTATATATTTTCAGGTGCTTACTGATCAAGTTGGGGTACTGGAGAAGAAACATGTGGTTACAGAAGGTGTGGCAGTTGTAGGCAGAGGATGGCTAATCAAGAAATGTGATTCAGATCAGCTGGACAAATGTGACCAGTAACTTCGTCAGCAAGTGCACACGATAAGCCTACACACACAGCTCAGTGCTGGGCAGACAGAAGCGAGGATATGGTACCATGTTCACAAGCATCCTATAAGGGGGCTGTTTTGAGTCCCTTCTTACAAATAAGAAAATTGAGATTGAGAGAAATTAAATATTTTTCCCAAAGTCACCTTTCTAAAATCTGATCGAGAAAAGATGGAAGTGCACATCTGGCTAATGGGACAAAGGTTTTCAATGCTACCAAACAGATATGGTCACTGGAAAGAATGCACAGAATAGACAACTGGACCAAGGACCAGTCTCAGTAAGGAGCAGTTTGTGAACAGAAAGAGTAGAAAGTTAGACAGTAAGTTGGAGTCATACTGCAGACTGTCTTTATGCCTAGTTAAGAAGCACATTGTCCTTCAGACTGTTGGGAATCAGAGAACTTTGGAAACCAAGAAAGATGTAAGAAAGGGGGTAAACAGACCAAAGGATCTAAACTAGATAACAGAGTTAGTGGGAGGAGGGAAAAGATGGAAACGCATTTAGAGAAACACCAGAAGGAACAGGAAGCTGAAGTCTAGTACCATATTAACATGGGATTTGCGGCTCGCAAATTAAAAGACACTAATTGGGGGTCTCTATTAATGTCCTATCGTTTAAAGTCTGGCAAATATTTTACTGATGTCAATAATTTAAAATTTCAGAAGTGATCTAATAAGCATTCTGGCTCAGCTGGTGAAGAATTAGCCTGCAGTGTGGGAGACCTGGGTTCAGTTCCTGGGTTGGGAACATCCTGTGCAGAAAGGAAAGGCTACCCACTCCAGCCTTCTGGCCTGGAGAATTCCATGGACCCCATGGACATATGGGGTCACAAAGAGTCAGACAGGACAGAGCAACTTTCACTTTCCAATAGAAAGGAGACAGCTTTTGAAAGCTAAGGGAAGCATGCATCTGCCTGCCTTTGTCCTCGTCCAGGAAGCTTCTTTTAAAAGGGACGCACTTTTAGAAATCATGTTTGAGGATATTACTTCAGCCATAGCTTTGTTTCCTGGAAAGGCTAAGGCCAGGATTCAACAATGGGCTCAGTAGAGAAAGGTCTGAGTAGGATCTATTCCCTCCTGTGGTTCATGGGAAGCACAAGACACTTCACCAAAGCTGGAAGTTTCAGCCCTCCCCTCAAGCATCTATGTCCATTTATCATACTTATCCCCCAACACTTATCTAGGGAGTGGCCTAGAGCAGGACAAAAACCCAGGATTCAGGACCTGGGACTCTCAGGCATCATCTTTCATCTCTACACCTCGGAGAGAGCAGATGTCTTTACCATTGCTACAGAATCTTCATGCAAGGGCTGCAAATTAGTTCATGATTCTGTAAGAACAAACATAATTTTGTTTTATTTTTATAAAAAATTAATTATATATGCAAAAAATTGACTTTATACTGTAAGATCAGAATTTCTTTAAAATTAAAATTGAGGGTTTTAATCTGGTGATATATGGTTACTATATACAAATCTTCCTCTTCAGAAGAAATACAATCATGTATATTAAAATGTATTGGATACAATTCTCTATTTTTCCCTTCTCGTTAAAAAAATTCCATAGAAGGGATAGGTATCTTCCCAGAGTAAAGAAGAGAAACTGAAGCAAAAGATTCATCTCTGCTCCTTCGAGCAGAGAGAAAGCTGATCCCAATCATCTTTCAGTAACAGACTACATTCTTTCCTCAATTAGCAGTTGCAGAATAGTCCATGGGGTCGCAAAGAGTTGGACATGACTAAGCGACTGAGCCAGAGAAGGCAATGGCACCCGACTCCAGTACTCTTGCTTGGAAAATCCCATGGACAGAGGAGCCTGGTGGGCTGCAGTCCATGGGGTCGCTAAGAGTAGGACACAACTGAGCGACTTCACTTTCACTTTTCACTTTCTTGCATTGGAGAAGGAAATAGCAACTTACTCCAGTGTTCTTGCCTGGAGAATCCCAGGGATGGGGGAGCCTCATGGGCTGCCATCTCTGGAGTCGCACAGAGTCAGACACGATTGAAGCGACTTAGCAGCAGCAACAGCAGCAGCAGCAGAAGCCCCACTGAACTCCTCTTCTGCCGCTTTCAACAGAAGCTGCAGCTAAGGAAATACTAACTCTGTATGTGCCACTCCCATGCTCCAGCTGCTTGAGAAGAGTTAAGAGCCTTAAATGAATTCAGTGAACCAATGGGCTGTGTGTGATGTCACAGAGCAGGCCCTTCACAACTGTGATGGCCCATGAAGCGAGGACCATCATCTTACCCTGTCACAGATAAGGACAGAACCTTCTGCAAATATGAGGATGCACTCCCTTGTAAAGTCATATTCAATCACTGGTTCAAATGAAACTAGCTCTCCAAGATCAGGGGTAAATAAACAGAACACACTACAACACAAAACATTTTAGAGTCTGCCTTTAAGGTAGTAATTCCCAAAATGATACCATCTATATGGAATCTATTTCTGGAGTAATAAGCCAAATTATTTTACTTTGTCAGAACTGGAATCTTACAAAGCCAGCTGTTGAATAACACTTGTCAGAGATGTCAAAATGTCTTTCAACATTTAGACAGCTACCTAGCCATTATTCCTACAAGATGCATGGGTGGTTGAGAGAATCACATTTGACAGATGCAAAAAAATAAAATATCCGTATGGAAAGTATAACTGCTGATTTCCCAGTCATCTAGCCCAGCAATTTCCTACCACTCTGCTCTGGGATGCAACTGCTGCTGCTAAGTCGCTTCAGTCATGTCCAATTCTGTGCGACCCCACAGACAGCAGCCCACCAGGATTCCCTGTCCCTGGGATTCTCCAGGCAAGAACAGTGGAGTGGGTTGCCATTTCCTTCTCCAATGCATGATGCAGACAGTCTCCTAAAAAACAGATTCAGGCTTTTTCATAATTGCTACTGGATGCAGAGGCTTCAAAAGTAATCTTCCAATTCTTTATTATACACATAAACCATAAACACTGTTTACGTTGATTCTAAGAGTTAAGAATTCAGTGTCCTTCCACAAGAGAGGTCTCACATTCTGTCGACCCTACCGCTGCTCCCTTCCAGAGAAACCACAGTCTTTATTGAGGCAAGAAGACCCAGGTCACCACTGTGTGGACCAAGAGAGGGCATCAGTACCTCTAAGACTGCCTGGGAGAAAGATCTCTATAACCAGAGAGCTGATAGTTACTATAGAACTATCATATTCTTTTCCTTCTTAGTCCATACATAGACCATCAGTTAGGTTGTGGGGACAGGAAGACATGAGTAGAGAAGCCAAAACAGGAATCCTGAGCCGTGTAAATGTGGAGAAGCAGAATGCAGACTGATCAAGCACTGTTGGTGTGGACGCATCCTGGAGTTGCCACACATTAGGCAATAATCTTCCTGGTCCTGAGTTAGGTCCTGTCGCTGTGAGGTCTGGCCACATGATGGCTCTTTCTCATCCTGAAAGACCTCTGGGATTACCCACAACTTGCCACACGTCTGAAATTTCTTTTATTTTCCCATGTATTCTTACTTGAGCCTTCCATTTCTTAAGGAAACTTGAATGAGCTTCTGTTCTTGTAATCAGAGACATTTATAGATGCCCCACAGCAAGATGTCTAAAAGTGTTCTTTTTCTCTTTACTAACTATAAAACAACCTCAGATTTCCCATCTGAGAGTCTACACATAACCTCACAAATTTAGGGCTACTTTGCCAGTTTTTGTAATCACAGAGAAAGAAAAGAAATGGCTGGCAAAATCCCTTTCTCTTGGATTGTCTTTAAAACTCCCTTGCTGCATTTTTTCTCCCAGTCAAGAATAGAAACCTGCATGCTCTGGGACCTCAGTATTCTCTCTCCCCTCTGTGGCACTGACAGACCTCCCCCCTGTGACTTCTGGGTTGATCTCGAGCTTCAGGGACCAAGTTTTCCACTGGCAAAACCTGATTCTTCTGGTCTCTATAGAATCATATTGGCTCCCAAAGCAGTTCCAGCACTGGGAATAGGTCAGGTCATATCAGAAATTAATGAGTCAGCCCTCCGAGCACCTGCAACTTCTGTAACTCTAATTACTCCCCCTTTCTAAAACCCCCCCAACACTCTAGCCACCAGTGATTCTTGATCAGAGGCCACATTTAGAAATACAGGTGGCTTCATTGGTTGAGTTGATGACTTGGTTAGAGTAATAACAAACATTCAACGACCAGGGATGCTATATGTCTTATAATGGACAGCAAAATTTCACACAATGATGAGTCATTCTATCAAAATGCTAAGAGAACCTCCCTTGAGAAACACTAAGACCCCTCCAACACCCCAAGCAGAACAGAAACACAAAGTGAAGGGAGGAGGGCAATACGAGGATCGGCACCACACAGTCAGGAGAGAGGCAGCAGTGAAGGCCATCCAAGAGCCATCTCAGCCCAGCCATCTCCAGGCCTTGTCTCCAGCAGCACTACTCACAGCACGCAAACCCTCTGTTCTCGTTCCTTCTACCATGCAAAACAGTCTCGGGCTCAGTTAGATTTAAATTACATCTTTTAAAATATGTGTCTTTATTTCTACATCTTTTCATTTGTTCTAATTATGATAGTTTCAGAGCAACTAATATTGGTACTAGAAAGAGATAATATCACCTGAAAATTCATCCATGTTGCTCAAGGGCGTAACTACTAAATATGTCCTATACTACTTTACAAACGAATTCTTTAGGGGATAACGCCTCAGAGCTTAAGCTTGCAAACTAATACCTTCTTATGAAACACCTTTCTGAGCCATGCTGGGGCTTGGAAGGAAGGAAGGTGAAAACTCGCTCACCACCACCTGTCCCAGACCCTTTGTGAAGCCCTGATGCTCTAGGCTTTTCAAAAGAGACACCCTGCACAAACAAGCTTCACCACCAAGAGTCAGGGTGTGGAGACACCAAATGGAAAGAGACAGCTCAGCAGCCTGGGATTAAAGCACAGCTATTTTTGAGGCAGTGGACTCAGCTATGTGAGTCCTCATGGCACTTTCTGTGACGGGTGCTTCAGCAAGCTAAAAAGTTCAGCAAATCCTCTCACAGACTGAAAAGTGACCCAGGATGGAGGAATCCAAAACACAATTCTGTTTTAAACGAGGTGAGGTCTTGTTATAATAAGCACACACACAGTGTCACTGCAAGTATGGATTACTGATAGTCTTTACAGACTAAAGCAGTGCTGTCCAGCAGAACTTCCTGATGATGGCCACACTCTCTGTCCTCACTGTGTTGTGTCAAGATGGTCTTGGTGTAAGTTCGGTGAGTGTATCTAATAAGTACAAAGACCAACACCTCAGCAAGGCTGAACTCAAACCTGCCAGGACTGCTGCTGCTGCTAAGTCGCTTCAGTCATGTCCGACTCTGTGTGACCCCAGAGATGGCAGCCCATGAGGCTCCCCCATCCCTGGGATTCTCCAGGTAAGAACACTGGAGTGGGTTGCCATCTTTTTCTCCAATGCATGAAAGTGAAAAGTGAAAGTGAAGTCGCTCAGTCGTGTCCGACTCTTAGCGACCCCGTGGACTGCAGCCCACCAGGCTCCTCCATCCATTGGATTTTCCAGGCAAGAGTGCTGGAAAATTTTACTAGAAAACTTCAGTTTAGGAAGAGCCAGGACAGTTTACATCTAATCCCTGCACTTGCTTTTCCTAAACTGAGGTTTTCTAGTAAAATAACATGACTGCTTCAGGCCCAAGCCAGGGTAATAGCCCTTTTCACCATTCCAGCACAGTTCTAGAAGATGACCAGAACAATCACTAAGATCCTAAGACATTTTATGTATCATTCAAAAGGTATAGGTTGAAGACAACCCCTTTCCTATACTTTCAAAGGAGAGAAGTAGATGGAAAAGCTATGGAATAAAACCAGATTTCTCCAAACATTCTCTGGTATTTGTTGTATTATTCACAAAATCTGCTCTAGGATCCATAGTAATTGGGGAGGATATTTTCCTTTGGGAGGGTTACTTTATGTTCTTTGGTGACTTTATGTCCTAGTGACTTCCCTTCACTAGATGGCGCTAGTGACAAAGACCCCCACCCCCACCCCCGCCAATGCAGAAGACTTAGAGACTCAAGTTCAATCCCTGGGTTACCCACTCCAATATTCTTGCCTGGAGAATCTCCATGGACAGAGGAGCTTGGTGGGCTACAGTGCACAGGGTCGCAAAGAATTAGACATGACTGAAGCAACTTAGCAATAATTATACAAGTCACTTTAAGATTACCACAATCTCCCATCTCTAGTTAAAAGCAATTTCCTTGACTGCTCTTCTAACAGCTTATTTCTCTCTTTTCCACGCTCCCATTTTTTCCCTTTCCAAAAATAATCCTTTATTCAAGAGTATACTGTTGAAATGAACCAAATATGAAGGCTTCAAGTGAAATCAGAGTCTGGCACTATGCGTCATTTCCACACCACTGACCCTTCAAACTCCTCTGCTCCTCAGCTACTGCCTTCATAAAGATTAAGAGCAATCCTTGGGTCCTGGATATTTGAGGAGACAGGTATTTCTTAGCATTCATAGAGCTCTCAAGTAATCAAACAGTGCTTTGTACATCCCTTCTTTTGGCTACTGACTTAACAAATGCTGTGTCTGTTTTACAGGTAGGGAAACTAGCATAATGAGGCTAAGTTACTGAAATGCCCAGAGAAACTCAAGAGCAAAATTAAGTCACCTCCAGCAGTGGTTCTCAACCAGGGGCAGTTCTTTCCCCAGGGCACATTTGGCAATGTCTGGAGACACTTTTGATTGTCACGATGGTGGTGGGGGGCGGGGGAACTACAGGCATCTAGAGGGTAGAGGCCAAGGATGCTGCCCAACAGGCTTCAATGCACAGGACAGGCGACAACAAAGAAGCACCAGGCTCAGCATGCCAGCGGTGCTGAGGATGAGAACCCTGATCCTCTGGCATCTCCAGCACTAGTTTCTTTGGCTGCTAATCTATAAAGAATGGCTCCCTCTATAATTTGATCCTCATCCAGCATTTACACGGAAACATACCAGTTGAGTGCTATTTCTGTCATGCTATACTTTTTGGCGCCACAGAGGAAAATAAGGAAAAGCTGGCAAAGTCTGGCTCCTTTCCTCTAATGAGAAAGCTTAGCAGAGACCAGGTAGTGACCCCCAGGCGCTGAGCTGGGGTCTGTGTCTAGCTGCTCACCTAGACGCTCCAGTTGTTGATGTGCCCTACAGCTCCCTATCCTCTGCTTTGCTTATCTCTAAGCACATGCATCGCTCCAGAGCTGTAATGATACATGCTTATGGGAAACTCCAGAGATCCACAGCTCCTAATTGTTTATTTTGTTCAGTAAATTGTACTCATTACTGAGCCATGTGAGGCACAGAAGGATATCAGCCTTACTGGGTGCCCTTGTCTGAGGGTGGGTAATGGGACATTATCAGCAAGGACTCCACAGTATTGAACTAAGACCTTAAAAACAATCCTCTATTCAGTTTCTCAGCTGAGTACTTTTTTTTTTCTAAATATAACCTCCTGTCCCCCTTTTTCCTAACCAGTCTTAGCTCTGCTTAGATTTGTATTAATTATTATTTTCTCTTTAGTGAGTCTGATTTTAGTTTAAGCTCTAAAGGCCAGAGACCTCAGAAAGGATGGGATGTCCTTCCCACTCCTCCCTCTCAGCCCTCCACTGCCTCTGAGAAGGGCACACCAAATCTCTTTTTGGTCTCAAAATCTTCACAACAGATGAAAATCCAAAGCAGCTTTAGTTATAATGCTCCTGGTGCCTACATCCATTGCACTAAGGACTGCAAACAGATGAGGAGGGAATGGACATGTGACTTCCAGTGACACTGGATAAAATATAATGGAATGGGCAGAACCATGTGCTTTGCTACCGCTATTATCTACCAAATTGGAAATCATCAACTCTCTGGTAAGCAGTTTCCCATCCATTCCCCCTCCACCAGAAAAAAAGTGAATAACGCAGGAAAAGTTGGAAAAGCTAAGCAAAGTGATCCATAGAAGAGTAGAGTGCTGAGAGAGGGGAATTTGTGTCAGCAGAGATAACAATATGATATGGCTACAGGAAAACAGCACTCAGGCCTAGTTCCCTTCTCAGGAAGGCCCAGCAACACCCTTATCCTCCATGTAAATCAAACCCCAGACAAACTCACTAAAAAATTCTTATGTTGAGATATTCCCATGTAGATTCTATCCCATCACCTTGATCATGGTTTCAGCTTTGTAAGTGCTGATCTTAACAGTATTTATGACCTGAATCACTAAAGGCTTTGGGAAGCTTTCACAGACAGGGCACCCCACTGCACTGATGCCAAAAGGCTGTTAAGACAAGAGTAAAACCAGAACAATAATGACAAAGAATGCCTTTGACTTACCCTGGAGTAGAGGGTGTGAGAGCCTTCAAATGCGCTTACATCCTCATGACCCATCAGCTCTGTTGCCTTTCATCGCTCACTTCTGCATGGTGGATCCAACCAATCGATCACCAACTACCAAAGATGAAAAATGAATGAATGAATACGTTAGGCCAGAAGATCCATAACTTCAAGTTCCAAGCCACTGCTCCTCAAGTGAATTTGCTAGCGTAGGCTAACTATCAGTACCTACTTAACACATAAACCCAAACAGATATAATGGTTTAAGTTCAATAAAAGCTTATTTTTTGTTCCTGTATACCTACTGGACAATTGAGCAGTCTTCCTTAACAGCAATCCAGGCAACCAGGCTAACAAAAGTCATGCCAGCCTTTAACATAGCATCCCAAGATCTCGTAGGGACCCTTTCCACTCCAGCCTACACGGAGTATAAAACAGCATGGAGGAACTTGCGTGGGTACTCTCTTTTTATTTCTTTTTTCCCTAGAAATGGACCACAATACTTCTTCACTTCCACTAAATCCATGGGTTGCACAGCCACACCTAAATGGGTTGCTGGGTAGCTAATAATCAGTATCATACAAGCCTGACACCAGCTCAATGAAGATATTAGCTTTAGAGTCTGGAGTTCTGGGTGAGACACTAACAGTAAATCTGACTTAGTTACTTAATGACTCAGATCTGGTTTCCTCATCTGTGAAATACTCTGCTTCCCTCACTGACCTATGCGTCAATGTGAGACTCAAAAATGAGACAAAACAGCATGCATAGCCTGGGTATCTCAGCTTTGCTGAGCTGCAAACTCCCAGCTGTTGTAGTAGAAAAGAAGATTGAAGTAGAAAAGAGGTTTTAAAAACTAGAGAATATTTTTGTATTCCGCAAAGTGATCTGCAGATATAAAGAACTGGCACCAACCTCGATTATACATAAATTCCCCATTTTCAGGATACCAAGTAAAATTTCAAACAGTCACAAGATTTCGGAACTAGAAAGAATTTAAGTGGTCACTGCTTTCCTGTCTTATTTTCCATACAAGGAAACAAACTCAGAAGTCAACAATGTCCCTCAAGTCTCATACTAACTCAGTGTGCTAGAATCAGAGTACAGAAATTGGACTTTTTCTTCTGTTATTACATAAATTCAATCAATATGCTGGTGAAGAAGAAAAGGTAATTCTTAATCTTCCGCTAAAGTGAGAGTAAATGGCTACTCTGGCCCAAATCTAAAAAGGTACCAGAAGGTAGCATTCACCAGCGTGGACCACCGAACATAAGGGAAGGGGCTCACAGGGTCACAGATCAAGTTTTTCAAGCAAATGTTCTTCGAAGCAGTGATCTCCACCAAAGTTATATCTCACAAGTCCAAAATGTGACCTGAACACAAATTAACTTCTGTATACCTTCTGGCAAAAACAAGAATTTGTATTTTCCATACATACACACTGAGTCATTGCTATTAAGGGACAATTAGAAAAAGAGAATTTGAGATGCAAATAAAAAAGGGAAAGGAAATATTAATAATTAGCTGAGGAGGAACAGAGGTTTCCATAGCCAATCCTAGGGACAAATAAAGGAATCTCAAGATTTTTTTATCCATGATATTTAAATTATTTTGCATCTCTGAGATCCTGGTGAGTCCTTGAAGTTAAGAGCAGAAAGTAAAATATAGGGCCTCAGCAATCAAAGACAGGAGTCCAAATTCAAAGTCCTAAATCAGGAAGGGAAGAATGGAACCTCTTAATATGCATGTCTCCAATAAAGAGATATAAATTTCAAAGTGTTTTGGCAAAATTAGGAGGGACTACTTAATGAACAAGAAATGATAAATGGGAATCAATACTTGCATATCCATCGTTAAGATGAGTAAAATGCTATTATCAGCATCTTCATTTAGTGAGTAATTTCAAGCATTTTAATAAAGGTAAAGTGTTCTAAGAACTGCTGCAGGTTACTCCACCCCCAACTCTCTGCTGGCATAGTGTCTCTAGCACCTCAAAAACTCTCCCATCCTGGCAATTTCCCAGAACCTCTTCTCGACCCTAGAAGTTTTACCTATTCTTGTGCCATGAACCCTCCCATACTTCTGGCAATCTACTGAAGCCTAAGGAACTCCTCAGAATAATCTCTTAAATGCAGAGAAAAATATATATACATAAGAATAAAAATGAAATCAATTATATGGAAATTATTCTAGTCATATAGCCTTCAGAGAGTCCAGTCACAGATCAAGTTTTTCAAGCAAATGTTCTTCGAAGCAGTGATCTCCACCAAAGTTATATCTCACAAGTCCAAAATGTGACCTGAACACAAACTAACTTCTGTATACCTTCTGGCAAAAACAAGAATTTGTATTTTCCATACATACACACTGAGTCATTGCTATTAAGGGACAATTAGAAAAAGAGAATTTGAGATGCAAATAAAAAAGGGAAAGGAAATATTAATAATTAGCTGAGGAGGAACAGAGGTTTCCATAGCCAATCCTAGGGACAAATAAAGGAATCTCAAGATTTTTTTATCCATGATATTTAAATTATTTTGCATCTCTGAGATCCTGGTGAGTCCTTGAAGTTAAGAGCAGAAAGTAAAATATAGGGCCTCAGCAATCAAAGACAGGAGTCCAAATTCAAAGTCCTAAATCAGGAAGGGAAGAATGGAACCTCTTAATATGCATGTCTCCAATAAAGAGATATAAATTTCAAAGTGTTTTGGCAAAATTAGGAGGGACTACTTAATGAACAAGAAATGATAAATGGGAATCAATACTTGCATATCCATCGTTAAGATGAGTAAAATGCTATTATCAGCATCTCATTTAGTGAGTAATTTCAAGCATTTTAATAAAGGTAAAGTGTTCTAAGAACTGCTGCAGGTTACTCCACCCCCAACTCTCTGCTGGCATAGTGTCTCTAGCACCTCAAAAACTCTCCCATCCTGGCAATTTCCCAGAACCTCTTCTCGACCCTAGAAGTTTTACCTATTCTTGTGCCATGAACCCTCCCATACTTCTGGCAATCTACTGAAGCCTAAGGAACTCCTCAGAATAATCTCTTAAATGCAGAGAAAAATATATATACATAAGAATAAAAATGAAATCAATTATATGGAAATTATTCTAGTCATATAGCCTTCAGAGAGTCCATGGACCCAATTTAAAAACATCTGATTGGGGAATGACTCTTCTAGGGTAAAGAAAGTTTTTTTCTTCTGCAGGAAAGTTTTAAAAAGCACAAGGATGTATAGTAAGGACTACTACTCAAGAACAGTCAGTGAAGAAAAGAATGAGGTGCAAAAAAGAAGTCATACCTTGATTTTCTGCCCAACACAATACTATTCACGCTATGGTTTAAAAGCCCTACTTTAAGGAATTACTCAGAATTTTCTTGGCTCCAGCCCTGTAGACACAGTATCTTCTTCATACTGATGGCAGGTGAAGAAATTCAGCACTGGAAAAAGCAGGACTGACATGAGCTTGGGTCCCAGCTTTCTACCACTCTCTAGTTCTGTTCGCTTGGGCAAATCACTCAGCTCTGAGGTGAAACTCTTTGTCTATGAAATGAGAAGATCAAGCTAAACCATCCCTAAGGTTTCTTACAACTCTGAATTATTAGGATTCTCTGAGAAGAAATATCAGTGAGATTTCTTTTTGCTCTAGGTTCACTGCACGAAAATACCTTTTAGATGAAAATTTTTCAGGGGCTTGAGAAATGTTGACACTTTATGAGAATCAGCTGGGTGTAGAATTTTTGACTTAGAAAGGATTTTTTTCAAGAGACATGCATCACATCTCACCCAATTCCAGTGACCCAGGTGAGAAAACTGAGGTTCAGAAAGAAATGTATTTGAGGTCACATCATGAGGTAATGTTAGCAAACTGTTGTGACTACTGCTGTCTAGCGTCAGCAAGATTTTAGGATTTGGCATTGGTAATAAAAATCAGCTCACGAGTTCACTTGAAGAGAGATGGAAATAAACTCCAAAAAAGCTGAGCCACAGCACAGGGACAGCATGAGGAAGCAGGTGATTTGGGTAATGACTCCCAAGAGCAGAGTTCTATGTCTCCAAAAGGGTCAAAGCTTATATGCACAGTAACCTCACTAGCAACAGTATCACCTCCTTCAAATATCAGGAAGGGAAGAATGGAACCTCTTAATATGCATGGCTCCGATAAAGAGAGATAAATTTCAAAGTGTTTTGGCAAAATTAGGAGGGACTACTTAATGAACAAGAAAACTATACAAAACTCATAGAAAAAACAGTCAATTATTTTTTTAAAAAATGAAAGAAAAGGTGGTTCAAAAGAAGGGAATAAATGAACAAACCCTGGCTAATAAGGTCAATAAAACCAAAGTTCAGGATGTGAATTGCTAATAAAATCTTAAAATTGTAGAATACTTGTTAGGAATGTTTAGGTTTTAGAAGAAACCGATTTAGAATAACTTTGACCTACTATTGTGGACAGCCCTAAAATATAGTAATCATGAGCATTATTTTTACTAATACTCTCACTACTACCTTCAGATACATAATTATTGGATACTGATTCGGTTTAAAAGTTATATGTGTATTTCCATAGTCCTGTCCATGTGTACAGTCGAGTTTTATAAGCAAAGACGTAGACACTAGGAAGTTGTTGGGGAATTTGATTGAATCATGAATTCAGCCTCATTTTCAATTAGCCAACAATATGTATGCAAGGGCTTTCAAAACCTGTGTTGCAGTGCTTGTCAGCTTACCCACTCCATTTCCCACACACAACCAGCAAAGTAATGGCACCCATTCTCAACCCCCACAACCATCATTCCTACTTTGTATCAATATTTCTGGCTTTCGTAACTTTTTTTCTTTCTTTCTTTCTTTTTTTTTTTTATTTATGATTTTCTTTGGGAACTGACACAGCCTTTCAAAATCTTCTAGACCAGAGGCTATACATCACTGGTTTGCCAGCTCATGTTTCATCACCTCCAGGAATTCCCAGAGACAGCAGCGCCATCTACTGGTAGGGAGGGCATAACTTGTTTTCTGGAAACCTGCGGTTGACATGCCTGAAAGAATGGCAGCCTAGATTTGTGTTTTTGTGAACCTTTCTTTTCTAGAGCACATTACAAGCGTAACTGATGCTTACAACCCGAGACACAGAAATCCACAGGAGCCCCCATCGTGAAGGGCAGGTCCTTGGGAAGCCGTATAAAACCCAGCCTGTCAAGCCAGTAGAGAAGCAGCTCTGCCTTCTCAAAGCTCCAAAGGCAGAGCCTCACTGAATGAAACACTTCCTAGCTCTCCTCACCCTAGGGCTTCCGTATCAGACGTTCTCACCTTGCTTCCACCTGTGGCAATGTTATCCCACTCTATCTTACAGCAAGAGTCCAGGGAAGGTGCTTAGACCTCTATCAATGTGACGGCTCTTAGATTTACAGTGTGACACAATCCTGCTCAAAGGACAGTACTGTTTAGGCATGCAGGTCAGATTCTAATCTCTCGTTCACTCTTCCCTCCCTGACCCAGGGGACAGAAACGACAGAAAGGAAATTATTTTGTTGTTGCTTTGAAAGCACCATTACTGAATCAGAGAATAAACCTTGTCCTGTAGATCACCAAGGTACATTGCTTCCCTTAAGATGAACTAAGCCTGCCAATCTTTCTGCTTTCCCTTGTTTACCCTAATAAGTGCTTTTCAACCTTTCCAAAACCCCTGCCTCCCTTCCACAGACTAAACATAAACACTGCATGCCCTTTGTGCGGTTTATATAACAAAAGCGGCATTTTCTCTCTAAACACAAAAGCATATACCTTTTCAAACTGTGAGCCTCAGAATTCCTTCCTCTCCCCACTGATACCAGCTAGAAACAAATCATTGACAAGTTCTAAAATTACTCTAATTGCTTTATGTACCAATCTGTCAGGTGACAATCTATATTTTACTTTATGAGGTCATTTGTTACATTCCCAACAAGCTTTGCAACACCTTTTCTTTTACGTTGGCTCATCCCAGAAAGCCACCAAAACTTGATCTGCTACAGTTCATGTTAATTGATTCCCCCTGGCTGTCGTCTGTGGGGTCGCGCAAAGTCGGACACGACTGAAGTGACTTAGCAGCAGCAGCAACAAATCTAAGTGTTCCTTCTTTAGTTAGTTTGAACTTGCCAAGTAAATCGATTTCTTAACAAGTTTGGGCATATCACAGGCAAGCGGTGTGTCTTAGATGTTTGGGGAAAAAAAATCACATTGTTTGCTAAAGAAACAAAACTTTGTATGGGGAAGGTAAGAGTAATAAAAAGCCTTGGAACCCTGTCAGGATATCTCTGAGGAATTGGGTAGAGAGTTTCCTGTCCATTTCCTACCAGAATAAGTTGTAAATGAATTATAGTGGAATTCCAGAATACAGTAAAATCTTTCTAATGATAGTTTAAACTGTTGCGAACCAAGCAGACTAACAGATATAGCTAATAAATTAACTAGTGGAAAACTGAAAGGGCTTTTTATACTTTGTTATGAGCTGTACAGTATGCTCTTGCTATTTCAGGTCTAGGGAAATTGAGAAGGAAAGAGGCAGAGGATGCCTTTTGTGAAGTATGACTTCAAGGAGACATCCCCCACCCCCAAACCATAATCACACACACACACACACACACACACACACACACACACACACACACACACACACACACACACAAGCAGCTTTTGACATCCAAAGGCCTTCTTTTAACACGCACTTTCGAAAGAATTAAGGATATCTAAACGGGTGTAACCTGCCTTCCCTTCTCCCTAGCACCCATTAACATGCTAAAAATAAGTCATTACTTGATTCGGCAGTCCGGAAAAACCTCAGTTTACAGAGGTCCTTCCCCCCCTCCCCGCAAAAAATAAAAAATAAATCAGGTTTTCTTGAACGAGAATATCCGTGTGATGGTCTGCTCTGCAGTTCACTGCAGGGATCTTCCCCCTCACAACTACCAGCCATCAGTTTCGCTGTAATTTCTCATGTAGCC